>DWMZ01002188.1:0-14558 GCA_018249855.1 Eueides tales michaeli | reverse complement strand
ATATATATATATATATATATATATATATATATATATATATATATATATATATATATATATATATATATATATATATATATATATATATATATATATATATATATATATATATATATATATAATCTGAGAAAAAAGAAAGTATAACACGCACATATACTATATACGACCAACCTGCACCTACATAATGTGGTACACACGTAGTCATGGCAACACATGCTGTAGAGCGTACTGTACGACCTAATACCTCAAAGAATGTTCCAGATGCGGGTCCATGAGAGACCTGGGCCTGGCCTCGCGGCGCCCGCGCGTCTGCCTGGACGCTATGCGCTGCGGTACGTTGGATAGTGCCTGGAATATTATAGTATATTGATATGTGTTTTCACGCTGTATTATTTTGATTGAGGGTAGACGGAGAGTACTTAGTAAATGGGACTCTCCCTTTTATTTTCAATTTTCAGCAAATGTGTAAAATATTTAGTGTTTCTTCGGTTTAGCATAAAACCATAAGAGTATAAAAACTTTTAGATTACAAACAAGTCTAAATTTCTAAAAATTATATTTTTTTTTCCTTAAATGTTCTAATATTGACACAATATGAAGGATCTGACTGTAAACACGATGGTACCGGGATCGATTTCCACTACGAGGAATAAATTATTTTCATATTTTTACTATTTTGAAAGTGTTATTCCACACTTAGGAAAGAAAAATAGTAATATATAAAATACTTAATAAATAGCTTTCTCTCTTGCCAAACGATAATTGTAACGAATTGTCTTTGGGTAGCGGAAATTTATAAAAATCGTCCCTACAGAGATGCTAACAACGTAAATAAGTTGTAACAAGCGTATAAGAATTTCGACGGAGCTTGGTGAGAACGAATGGCTTTGTTGGTCAGAGCGCTTGGACGGACACCAAGAGGCGCGGGCTCAAATCCTGCTTCGTTCAAATTTATATACGTTTTTAAATTTAGTAAATTATTTTCATTTCTTCGCCCTAATGAAAATGCAGCGTGGAAATCATTAATTGAAAAATATTAATACTGTTTTCAAGTGAAATTCAAAGAAGGAGATCACACTAAATCTTTTACTTTCTACCCTGTCATACATTGGAAAACTAAAAAAAAAAAACACTAAATGGCCTTTTTCAAGATATACGAGAACATAGATTCTTTCACGCTGTATCCTGCACATAGCAGATAAGGCAGAAGAAACTAGTGTTAAAACACTCCGCTCCTTCATATATACAATAAAAAAAATCCCCGAATAAGACTCGATATACTAAAAAAAAACCATTTGACTCACCCCATCATCATCCAGCTCCTGACTATTGCAGTGACTGGGCGGGTTAGAATATTTCTGTAGCAATTCTATAGCGAGCCGTTTACTCATATCTTGTTGGAAGAACGCGTGCTGGGAGAAGAGAAAATTAATAATCTATGTAATTCTGACGTGATAGAAGCGAGTAACACTTGGTTCCCAAGCTCCCTCTGCCCACTCCGCCATGTGCGGGATACAGCGTGAAGCTGAGAGAGAGAGAGAGAGAATAGAAGTTTAGAATTTCAAAAAAAAACAAAAAATACTACTCCTTTTTCGTTCTCCTTTGTAATTACTAAAAAGAACTGAAGAGAACCTGTCGTGGCGCAGCGGCACAAGTATGTGTCTTTAAACGCGACAGCTTGTTGGTTCGTCGATCACCACTCAAGTCACACTTTACTAAGGCAAAACGCGGCGTTGAGTTCCGCCACTTAACACGCAATGCCTCAAATTAGGCGGAAAGTGGAGAACGGAAGTGGAACGGAGTGTCTGAACACTAGGTTCCCAAGTTCCCTTCTGCCTATCCTGCCGTGTGTGGGATACAGCTGAAAAAAAAACACATATTCACTAACTTGCAACAATTTTTCAGCTGTGGGACGTTTTTTAGGATTTTTCGTCAACGCCAATTTAAGGAACGCGTGAAATAATTGCGACCAGCGCTCCCTTTCTTTGAGGGTGGGGGGTTTGAATCCCGACTTGGACATTAGAAATAGCACTCTCATCGGATGTAGCTCGAACATTGGCGGCTGTAGTTCGGCTAACTCTGAAACAATTTTTTTTTATCATATCGTAATAAAAAAAGGCTTCGCCCGTTTGTCCTTTCATGGCTGAATTATAGAAAATCTTTATATAAATTGTGGTTTATGTGTTGTTCTTATGTATAACCTATATTAGTGTAAAGTTTAATCTGAATCTGTTCAGTAGTTTTACATGAACATGGAAAAAAACAAAGAAACCTCCATATTTTCAAACCTTTGTAATCTTAGTAGGAAATCTAATAAGCAATTATCAGTTTTATATATATATACATATATATATATATATATATATATATATATATATATATATATATATATATATATATATATATATATATATATATATATATATATATATATATATATATAAAACCGGCTTACGCCCAGAAGGTTCGTTACCCAATTGGGGAACATAACATAAACAAATAAAAAAAATAATTTTAACTTAAGGCGTCGAGTACCGCCACTCAACATGCAATGCCTCAAACTTAGCGGAGAGTAGAGAACGGAACGGAGTGTCTTAACACTAAATTCCTAAATTCCCTTCGCCTATCTCGCCGTGTGCGGGATACAGCGTGAAAGAATCTATGTTCTCATATATATTGGAAAAGGCCATTTGGTGAAGTTTTTTTATATAAAAAAAGATTTCAAGTGTTCTCACCTATTGCTGTAATACCGCACGCCCATATATCGCATAGTTGGTTGTAACCGCCCTTTCTTTCTACTGCTGCTACCTAGAAATTGTATATTCTATATTATTTAAAGATTTACCTTATTGGTAATAAGGCAAAGCGCGGCGTTGAGTTCCGCCACTTAACACGCAATGCCTCAAATTCGGCGGAAAGTGGAGAACGGAAGTGGAACGGAATGTCTTAACACTAGGTTTTTTTTAATATTTACCTCGGGCGCCATCCAATACGGAGTTCCAATGAAACTTTTCCTCTTATTAATAGTAGCTGTTATTTGCGCGGAAACACCGAAATCCGCCAATTTGACATCTCCACAGTCGGTTAATAGTATATTTGCGCCTTTTATGTCCCTGGAATTAAAAAAAAACCATACATTATACAATTTTCACTTGACTGTACTATTTTTTAAACATTTTTTTTGTACTTCACGCAGTATCTCACAAATGACAAGTTAATCAAAGGGAACTTGGGAACATAGCGTTAAGACACTCCGTTCCACTCCCGTTCCCCACTTTCCGCCGAATTTTACACTTTGTATGTTGAGTGGCGGAACACAACGCCGCGTTTTGCCTTGTTACCGGAGCAAAGAAATGAAAACATTAAGTATTTAATTAGAAAATATTTCATTTCTTCAAGTGGGGATCGAACCCACAACCTGTCGTTTACAATCACAAGCTTATGCCACTGCGCCACGATATACAATCGTTTGTAACATATATTTAAATTATAAATATGAACGTCTCACCTATGCATCTTCCCCATACTATGCAGGTACGACAGACCCATCAGGGTCTCCCTGCACATATACGCTATTTGCAATTCTGTCAGCGGACCCGTTACGTGATAGATGTCCTGTTTATGTAACAAAAAGCTTTAAAAAATATTTTTCTTAGCTTCAAGCTGTATCTTGCACATGGCATTTAAGATAATCCTTCCCGTTCCCCACTTTCCGCCCAATTTGAGGCATTGCATGTTGAGTGACGGAACTCAACGCCGCGCTTTGTCTTGAAAATATTTCATTACCTCGAGTGGCCATCGAAAATTTTATGATAATGTTATCATTTTTAAAGATATCGCCCTATTTATAAATAACCAGCCTAGCTCAACTTATATTAAACAGTTATATATTGCAAAGTACAACCTACAAGTAATGGCCACCAGAAATTAGCTAAAAACAATAGCGAATTAAATATAATTTTGATTTTGACTATTCCAACATTTACTTGCTAAGTCAACGATGCGCATACTTTCCGAATATTTCAAGGTACAAAGCAGTCACAACTCGTCAACCGTACTTTATTAATCTATACTTATAATAAATTTGTAACTGATCACTGTCTGTACATGGGAGGTATATGAAAAAAAAATGTAGGGAACGTTTATTAATTTAATAGGACCCAATTTTTTTTTAGTCCATATAGTGCGTTTGTACGCGCTAATCTCAGAAACAACTAACCAGATTAAAATGCAGTTCTCACGTTTATATTTTGGCAACTTTTATTCAGTATATAGTGTTGTTGTTTTTTTTTAATTCGGTTAATAAATAAAGAAAATTACGACGATTTAAAATAATTAGTTCGAAGAAATTGCTACGATAGGTAAAGCTTGCTACGACCCGCCCGGTCGCTAGTATTATTTATGTGAGCCGATCCCAGACCCGTGACATGAGTGGAACGAGCCCCGAACGTCCCATCAGCTGACAAAAATTATTTTTACTATTTTTAAAGTGTTTTTACTATTTTAAAGTGTTATTCCACGCTTAGGAAAGATAAAATTTAAATTTAGTAAATTTAGTAGGTATTTGACAAAAAATAGCTTATTATACTGGTCTGGGAACTATCAGTTATTAAGCTGAAAAGGAAAGATACTGTACTTTGATCTTGGCCAAAAGGCCGAGAAGCTATACCGACTTGCAGAAAAAGAGGGTACTGAGTGTGAACGCTAGAATACCTTGATAGCGTGATTTAGGATTCATCTATCATATTGTAGTACGGTTGAAAAGTTTTGGCCGTTCTGACGCTGTAGATGATTGTACGTATTTAATTTGCAGTTTTTAGATATTTTTCTTAATTTTGATTAATTTCTTCTCTAGTAAAAAAATCTTAAAAAAAGTTCAGGAAAATTAACTTTAAGGCGACCACAACTCGTCGGTAGTACATTGTCAAACAAATGGAAATGTATAGTGTTATAATAATTTTATTGATAAAATATATTTTATGCATTATTCATAAAACACATTCTGAACTTAATCTATACATTAAATTATACTTTTTTTTTAGCTTCACGTTGCATCCCGCACGAGGCAGGGTAAGCAGAGGGAACCCGGGAACCTAGTGTTAAAACACTCCGTTCCCCATTTTCCGCCGAAATTGAGGCCTTATTACCAGAGCGAAGAAATGCAACATTAAATATTTAAATTGAAAATATTAATTCATTTCCTCGACTGGGGAGCTAAAAAAAAATGAAAGAAAAAAAAAGTAATTCAATTTCTTAGATTTTTTTACCTGCAAGCTCCCACCCCCACAATATTCCATGGAAATCCAAAGTTTATCCCTACGAAGGTAAGACCCGTAATACGCAACAATATTTGGATGTCTACAATCTTTCATCATCAGGATCTCTTGTTGGATGATCGCGAAGTCATCACCAGGCTCGAGCTTGATCACCTTGATGGCAGCAAGTTCACCGTTGCCGTTGAGCCTTTTTGCCTGAAAAATAGAAATTAGAAATGGTGTGAGTATGCTACCATTCATTTAAGTCTAAAGGGATAGGTTCAGGTGAATTATTTAGCTTCAGGGAACCTAATAAGTGGGAACCACAATGTTCCTCAACTTCTATCCATTTTTTTAGACATTGCGTGTTGAATGGCATATCTCAACGCCACGCTGTGCCACAGGGACCATGATTTCATAGTGTTGTTAACAATGAAGCTTAAAAACACATCATGTAATATTTCTAAGCACATTTGTTAGAATTGCCATTTAATATACCTAGCTTATACATATAATATGTACTTGATCGTGACCAAAAACAAACTAACGCTTAATAACAGAATAAAAAGAAATCAACGTAATAAATAATTTGTTAGAATTATCAGTAGATTAACGGTACTTATTTCAAATTTTTCAAATGTTCCCTAGATTTGATAGGCAATAAGTATCGACTGGTAAACACATCACACTTATTTGCGTCGTGCAATCGGGTAGGAAAATGAAATGCCTAAGGCAGCAATATAAATTATACTATATAATAATATGAGGCCTGTCGTGGCGCAGCGGCACCAGCGTGTGGCTGTAACCGACAGGTTCTGGGTCCGACTCGAGGAAATGAAATATTTAATATTTTCCTTTTAAATATTAAATGTTGCCTTTCTTCGCTCTGGTAATAAGGCAAAGCGCGGCGTTGAGTTCCGCCACTCAACACGCAATGCCTCAAAAGTTCGGCGGAAAGTGGGGAACGGAAGTGGAACGGAGTATCTTAACACTAGCTTCCCGAGTTCCCTCAGCCTACCCTGCCATGTGCGGGATACAGCGTGAAGCTGAGTAATAATACTTTATGTTTAACACGCAAAGTCTTGAAAATTAAGCAGAGTGCGGAAAGAGTTTTAAAAAAAAAGTTTCCTCTGCCGCAGCGTGAAGACAAAAAAAAGAACAATATAAAGTGATAACGCTCAAATTTACAGTTTCGAGATAAACATGGCTGAAACGATGTTAATGCGAGTAAGCCCGCTCTAATGCCATAGACACACATTAGTCAGAAATGCGTCTCTTTAATAATCTTCGTTTAACTTAGATATTATCAGATGGTACAAAGTTGGGCGTATGTGATAAAAATGACAACGACAAATATACTGCTTACCCCTTGCACAGATGTTCCTTAAAAATGTCAATTTGTGTAATGTATCGTATTATTTGTAGAAAGTGTCCCCGCGATTTTTACACGCAATGTTATACGTTTATGGTTAAACACATTTATTTTATCAAAAGAATTACATTTAAATTACTTACGGAGAAAATTATATAACATTTAGTACACACAATACATCGAAAAGGCACAGTAATATATAGTAATATAAAGCAAGTTAAAACATTTCGTGGAGCAAGGTAGTAGTAGGGTAGTTTGTTGTAATAATAATAGTAAAAATAATAGCTTCTGTACAAAGTTATGCTACTAAGGTAAGTGACACATTAAATGTTTTATATTCCGTTCATTTATTCTGGGTAGCTTATGTCTTTGTTAGATATGTATCATTTTTATATACCTATGAATTGTATTATGTTAAAACATACATATACACACATATATATATATATATATATATATATATATATATATATATATATATATATACATACACATACATATACATTCACATATACAGGTTTTATAAGTTATTAAGAGGAATCCTTCAAAATATGGCTCTTAAGACTCTTTTTAAAACCACATGCTTAGTGTGAAAGATACGGTTTATTAAAAAAAAATCATCAACACTATATACACACACCATGTGAAATATGCGGCTAATATGCGACACCCATATCATGTCCAACACTCGAGTTCATATAGAGATATTCGATGTATACACTGAGTGTATTGCGTATAGGGCGTAGCCTTTTTTTTTATAGCTTCACGCGGTATCCCGCACCCGCACAAGGCAGGGTAGGCAGAGGGAACCCGGGAACCCAGTGTTAAGAAACTCCGTTCCACTTCCGTTCCCCACTTTCCGCCGAATTGGAGGCATTGCGTGTTGAGTGGCGGAACCCAACGCCTCGCTTTGCCTTATTACCAGAGCGAAGAAATGAAACATTAAGTATTTAAATTGAAAATATTAAATGTTTCATTTCCTCGACTGGGGATCGAACCCAGAACCTATCGGATACTGTCACACGTTTGTGCCGCTGCGCCACGATAGGCCTCAGCGTAGTCTATTGTACTTTAAAACTATTTTGACATATAGTTTCCTTGGGGATTATAGTGACTCATTAAGAGAAGATTACCTTCAATTCCTATGAGAACGGACAACAGCGGAGTTTTACGATAATTTACAAGTAAATACCATTTTCTCTCACAGCAGGGTAGGCAGAGTTAATCTAGACAATGTTATTTCGTTTTTAAAATTACATAATAACACAAACCATATTTTACTTTAATTCACCATAATGAGCCTAATTATATATTTGTTCAGAAAATTTCCAAAGGAAATTTTTCTGATTTTTTGTAAGGAGCCTTACAAAAACATGACAGATTTTTTGTAACATTTTTTTTGTACTTCATATCGTATCCCATACATAGTAAAATAGATAAGAATTGTCATTGCCACTTCGTTTCAAAAACAAAGGTGAACATTTACAAATCAAAACAAGTAGAAAACGATTACGATTATATAACGATAGGATACGCAGAAGATATATCAATGAGTTTAGCCGTGTGATTCCGGCTTAGTATAGGATCAATCTGGTACTGATGGTGTCGTAAGAGGCGACTAAAGTGCGAGTGGAAGAGTCACGTTGTCAGCAATGACAACACGCATGGGCAGACTCGACCGGATTGTTACCACCCCCGGCATTTAAAACCGGCGTTAATTAGTGACCTTGGTCACTGCGTTTCGCATTGGGTAATGCTGGGCCCGGGTGCCCATCCACCTTACAGACCGGCAACGCTCCTGTAGCTCCTCTGGTGCTACAGGGGGCCGTGGGTGGCGGTGATCGTTTACCGTGTCTTTTCCATACAAAAAAAAAGTTGCAGAAGAAACAGACACAGTGGCTCGGAAATAGAAAGGTTCTCTCTACCTACTCTACTATATTCAAGATATATCATAATTTTTCAACTTTTAATCCAGAAAATAAGATACCATCTCTCAGTGAACTTAAGACTGCTTACTCACAATTTGTCATTAAAATCGCGACACAGCATCTACCATAAATGTGTTTATAATTTTCTTAATCTAGTCGTTTTCCTTGTTACTTGACCTTTGCGATGACGAAGGACTTCTCTTAAGTAAGGTAAGATTAGTTCAGTTTAATGTTATTCTGTAGGGTTAGGATACTATTAGTTAAATTTAAAAATTATTTTGTGAGGTCATTGGAAACCTTTGTTCTTCGTTTCTAGAGAAACAGGTGGTAGTCTCTTATTTTTTCAAATATTGGAATGATATTTTTACTATTTTTAAAGTGTTATTCCACACTTAGGAAAGAAAAATACTAAATTTAAGAACGCATAAAAATTTGAACGAAGCAGGATTTGAAACCGTCCAAGCGCTCTGACCAACTGAGCCATTCGTTCTCATCAAGCTACGTCGAAATTCTTATACGTTGTTACAGCGCTAACACATACTGCAAAGGGGCTGTAGGTACATTAATCAAGTGATGTTTTTTTTTTCGAATTTTTTAACCCCCTCCCTCCTTGGTGATACGTGGTGAGGTTTAAGTCTATCCCTATCATATATAATTTTTTTTGTAGATTTCATTAAAATCTAACTTTTGTATTTGTCCTTCTAACGCAACTTTTTGAAATTCGACGATAATTCGACTTAACTCGCTGAACGGAATCTGAAAATATATATACTTCAAAAGTTTATACATGTATGTATGTCCATATTTCCACAGCTTCTTTTTAAAATACCTATTGAACGCGTAGAAATAATCGATTTCTGTAAAATGCACCTTAAAGCTGATAAAATTGGCTTTAACTTAAATATAATTATAAGCAACAACCCTTTTTGAACCTCACGTGATCAATGGACGCCCCCAAAGTATATTATAGACAAATTGTGTGTTATTTAATGTATAAGCTATTTTAATATAAAGATTTATCTAAAATCCTTCAGTATTTTAAAGTTAAGTCGAAAAAAACATACTCACTAGCTTTTACTTTTATAATATCAGTAGGATTCTTACAATATTATTTATTAGTCAGCTTCAAGCTATATCCATCTGCACATTGACAGGGTAGGCGGATGAAACTTGGGAACCTAATGTTAGGACACTCCGTTCTGTTCCCTACTTTCCACCGAATTTGAGGCATTTCGTGTTGAGTGGAACGGAACCCAACGCCAAAAAAACTTGTTACCAGAGCGCCACAACAGATCTCAATATTATTGAACTAGAATATTATTAAGTATAATTTATTTGCACAATAGAATGAGGCCTATGGTGGCGCAGCGGCACAAGCGTGTGCCTGTAACCGACAGGTTCTGGGTTCGATACCCAGTCGAGAAAATGGAAATATTTAATATTTTCAATTTAAATATTTAATGTTTCATTTCTTCGCTCTGATAATAAGGCAAAGCGGTGGAGTTCCGCCACTCAACACGCAATGCCTCAAATTCGGTGGAAAGTTGGGAACGGAAGTGGAACGGAGTGTCTTAACACTAGGTTCCCGGGTGCCCTCTGCTTACCCTGCCTCGTGCGGGATACAGCGTGAAGTTAAAAAAAAAAAAAGACCACAATAAAGAATATTCTATAATTATCTATGTCACTCGACTGGAACTGAAATAAAACACTTTGATCTACTTTACTTTGATTGTTAATAAACAATAAGAGCATTTAAAAGACAAATTTAATAAAGACGATATATTGCATATTTCTTTTTTAATACAAGTTTTTCTTGTGCTTTGTTCATGGCGTCTATACAACGCAGATGGTTTAATGTAAAAATGATGCTAATTACAATGATATCATCAAGTTGTTAGACAGACATCATTTACGGTGTAGTTGATGAGTTATGAAATCATTCATAAATGACAATATAAAGTTTGAATTTCGTGTAGAAAATAGGCTTTATTGTTCATAGAGCAACGTAGACAGAGAGAACCTGGTACCAAGACACTCCATTCTTTGCTTTAGACGAAAATTATCAAAATATTAAATATTTAATTGCTCGTAATGGGAATCGAATCCATAACGATCGCGTTCATAGTGCTGTAATTTGGCCAGTCTTTTTTATTATGAAGATTTAAAAAAGCTATATTGAAATATGAAGTTCTTTACATCTTTGTTTTCTCAATTAAGAAGATATTTTTAAGCCATTTATTTTAAAATCTGTTGAAAAATATTCATATATATTATAAAGCTTTGGGATGTAAAAGCATTGTGGGTTAGATTAAGCTTGAGAGAATAAATATTGTCATTCTGATAAGATACGGAGCTGGCAGAGAATTCGGCAATAAATAGAAAAAATATATAATTTTAACTTTTTTAAAAGGTTTAATTACGAACTTCGCAATTTAATAGACAGTGTCTCATAATTTGAATGTAACCTGGGAAAAGAAGTGTTCCAACTCTTAACACAAGGCGGAGGGAACTTGGGAACCTAATGTTAAGACACTTCCTCACTTTCCGCCGAATTTCAGACGTTTCTTATTAAGTGGCGGAACTCAACGCCGCGCCTGCCTTGTTACCAGAACGGAGGAATAAAAATATTAAATATATCATTTCTTCGAGTGGTGATCGAAACCACAACCTGTCGCTTTAACAGTCACAACTAAAACGCATATAGAATGCTTCACGCTGTATCCCACAAGTGGCAAGATAAACTTTGTGTTAAATCACTTCTTTTTACTAATTTTCACTAAATCGAGACATTATTTATTGAATTGTGGAACTTAACGCCGCGATTTGTCATTTTGTGTAGTTTAATCAATTGTGCCTTTGTGCCTCAGCGAGGCAAGGAAGAGGTCTGTAGTGGACCTCTATACATATATAGGTATAATAGGTACTTTAATAAATGCCTGTCGTGGCGCAGCGGCACAAACGTGTGACTGTAACCGACAGGTTCTGGGTTCGATCCCCACTCGACGAAATAAACATAGACAGACTATTAAATACATAGACAGGCTATGTATTTAACAGTCTGTCTATAGACATATTTAATATTTTCAATTTAAATATTTAATGTTTCATTCCTTCGCTCTGGTAATAAGGCAAAGCGCGGTTTTGAGTTCCGCCACTCAACACGTAATGCCTCAAATTTGGCGGAAAGTGGGGAACGGAAGTGGAACGGAGTGTCTTAACACTAGGTTCCCGGGTTTCCCATGCCTCGTGCGGGATACAGCGTGAAGCCAAAAAAAACAAATAAGTAAATATAAATATCAATTGAATAATAATTGAACATAATACACCTTCACGCTGTATCCCGCAGATGGCAGGGTAGACAGAGGGAACTTGGGAACCTAGTGTTATGAAACACCATTCCGTTTCTTCGTCGAATTTGAGACATATCGTGTTGAGTGGCGGAACTCAACTCCGCACTAGGCCTTGTTACCATAGCGTAAACATAATAACAATTTTTTCTTACAAAAAAAGGGAAAAAGAAATGCAAATTCATTAAAAACCCCGCATAGATAACGGTTTCGAGACGTCGCGTCGGGCCTACGCCGAATTTAATTAACGAAAGCTGGGTCCACGACCTCCGGTGTGTCAGACGAGTTTCACGAATATTTTATTGATTAAACTACATGAAGTGGCAAAAGTTGTTTGTTGATAAGAAGAATGTACATGTCCGTATGTATATAGATGCCCAAGCGACGCGGGGGCGATTCCCATGAGGAAATTAATCTAATTAATGATAAATCGCGGCGTTGTGTACCACCATTCAATACGTAATGTCTCGATTTAATGAAAATTACTAAAAAATAAGTGACTTAACACATGTTAGATGTGTTTTAGTTCAGTAATGGGAACTTAGGGGGACCCTAATTATAAATCTACATTTGCGTTGCTAGTCCCAAGCGCTGCTCTTGAGTTGTTTCCTACTATGACTCCAGGGAATGCTGGAATAGAAGAAGGAGTTGGCACTGGGGTACAAGTGTATACGCGACAGGTTGCGAGTTCGGTCCCCACCCTAGGATATTCTCTGTTTATTGGGATATTAAATATTTATTATTTTTACATTTTTACTCTGATTGAACAGTTGATTTTGAGTAATTGACAAAGCACTGCGTTGAGCTCTGCCGCTCAGCAAGCAATGCATCAAATTTCTCGTTTCCAAGTTTTTTCTGCCTACCATGAATCCATAGAATTCAACATATTTTTTTCTATCTATTCATATATCTATATTTAACTTAACTTCCGCCATTCAACACGCAATGCCTCAAATACGGCGGAAAGTGGGAAACTGAAATGGAACGGAGTGTCTTGACACTAGGTTCCCGGGTTCCCTCTGCCTACCCTGCCTTGTGTGCGGGATACAGCGTGAAGCTAAAAAAAAAACTTAAGTAACTTACTATCTTATGTAGTACAGAACGAAAATGCCACGTCAAATTAAAGACAGTAATATCAATTCCACACGAACAAAATCGCGGGCGACGAATAGTGAAGATTCATAAAATATTATTATTATATCGAAACGAAAATGTGAAAGTCGATACGTCTCAAATGAAACACCTGTTACATTGACACTTACTGAGATTACAACTCATCTGAACTCACTAGATGCGACACCTTGGGCTGTGCGTGTACAGCTACTGCGATGATAACAAGATGGTAACAGGTTTATAGGTCTCTTCTTACCTAGGACATTCGTAGATACTAAAAAGATATATACTAAAAGTAACTTAAACCTAGAAGTAACCATAGAGAAAGAAGCACAACGGTTTTAGCATAATTCTATATAGAATTTTAATTCCAATTGGACCAATCTATATAGATAATCCTAACAATTATTTATTCCTGTATGTGACACACCGAAGGCAAGGTAATTGTGTCGCCCAGTTTTCAAGACACTGCAAGTCGACTAGCAGACTTCAACGCCGTGGAATATCTACCAAATGAAGGAAATAAAAATAACTGACTTATCTGACACGTCGCGTTTACAGAAAAAAGTAAATTACCATTTATAACACAAAAAATCACATTTTTAAGCAATTTCAAACTATCGAGAGATCATCGTAGTGCAGTGCGACTAAATTAAACACTACTTTAAACTAAATTGAAACACCAAGGTTGTAGCTTCGATTCCCACTCAAATTAATTATTACATTGACCCAATCTAATAGACAAAGTACATGCGACATTATTTTTTTTTCTTATTATCACAAATCCATACATTAAGAGACCTATGGTCCATATTTTTTGCATCGTATACATTTCTTTTCATTATTTACAGTTGTTTTGATATTAATAAAATTATTTTCTATACCTATTAATATTATTAATCCTTATGAGTCCATTAACTTGAAAAAAATATATTAAGAAAAAAAAACACTAAAAAACTATACACTTTATAGATTAATTCTATACAAATTCTTAAATACGTTAAAAGCGGAGAATGGAGTGTCTTAACACTAAGTACTTTCTGCCTACTCCATATACTTAGACATAATGAGAAAAAAAAACAAAAATATTAATCAATTTAAAAGTTATTTTTTACTAAGAAATATAACAAATAAAAAGAAAGTTATTGTATGTAAATAAATCCGTTTAAACACATTGTTGACCACGCGACGTTCACGTCTACGGTAATTTCCACTTTGTTCCTTCAACCACTAAGTAGAAAATGGCATAAAATTCCTAATGCCGTGGTCAAACCACGTTAAGATTAAATTAAAAGCTAGAGTGGCCATTGTTAATTGAGCGTGTTAGCTCAAAAGGTCTTGAAGTCTAGAAATGTAACAAAGGAATGGTCATGCGAGGGAAATACTTCTTATATTTTTAGTAACTTAATGTTGATTGTTAGTCACTCTTGTGACATTTACATTAAGTTGTTAGTTATTGTTCTGTAATTTTTATTTATTTATATATATATATATATATATATATATATATATATATATATATATATATATATATATATATATA
>DWMZ01002187.1:0-14559 GCA_018249855.1 Eueides tales michaeli | reverse complement strand
AAATGTCGCGTGCTGGTACATTCTGTAACAGTTTTAAATCGATTTCTACTTACAATTGTTACAATTATGGAAGAGACGTAATGGCAACGCAACTTAATAGTGGATTTAAGCATTTTACGGAGAACGATGTGCTTTTTTAATGATCAATGTATGTAAAAAATGTAAAAAAAATATTATCTTGACAAAAAGCAGAATTTTCATTCTTTTTCCTGTCTGTTTAGCCGTCTGTATAGCTACTTAATACCAAATAGCAGTACAGGTATGAAACGAATAACAAGGTAATACAAAAAAAGAAACTAATAACAAGGTAAGACCAAAAAAAAAATATTATTTTTTCTTCCATACTTCTTTCTTTCCATACTTTCTGCCAAATTTGATGCATTGCGTGTTGGATGGTGACACTCAACGTCGAGCTTTGCCTTTTTTTCACAGCGAAAAAATTAACACATCAAATATTTAATTTAAATATTCCTCGAGCAGGAATCAAACCCACAACTTGCCTGTCTACAATTGCACACTTGTGCCACTGCACCACGACAGTATTCTCACTATAATATATCACGTACCTATTAAGAAATCGGATCTTTCACGCAGTAATAATAAAGAGTGTATTCCCTAAGCTCGCAGAGAAAGAGCTAACAATGCCGAAAAAGAGCATAACTTGTATGACACGTAAGGATATTAAGTGTACGATGTGATGAGACTTTATCGTTTTGTTGATATGTTACGGCTCGAAGAGATGATAGCAAATGTTTTAGATAGATCTAGTTATAGTATATTTGTCTTTTCTTAGGTAGTACAAATATATGAATAATTATTAAATATTATTTCTTTATTTTTGTCTATTTTTATTTTTTTATTTGCTATGTAGTATATATATATATATATATATATATATATATATATATATATATATATATATATATATATATATATATATATATATATATATATATATATATATATATATATATTATTTTTTGTAATGATTAACTAAAGATGTAACTGATGTATGTTTAAATCACACTTGGACGAAAAAAAATCATTTCCTACCTCTGATATGACAAAGAGCGGCGTTGAGTTCCGTCTATCAACACACAAGTAGGAAACGGTTTGTGTGAACACTAGATTACCGTTGAAATTCTGTAATGTATAAAGGTAGTAAAGTATCACTATGATACATTAAATCCTCATATACATGTACTATAAAGTACATACACTTTTAGTAATACCAATAACTTAAATTGTTTTCATTCTTTTTCCCACCTAGCGGATCATCCGAATCCCATACATCGAAATTTAATTTAAAATATATTAACTAAATACTATTTTTTTTTTAAAATAACTAATATGTTTAATTTGAGCATTGTTTTAGTTTCATATTTACTTTGCAGTACTGCTGTCTACAGAGATAGACAAAAAAAAAATATTCAATACTTTCCTACAATTAATACACTCTCTTTCCATTCCAATACTTCTACTACTTCCGTTACTTACTTTAAATACAATTTAAGGTATTCCATATTGAGGGACGGAACTTAACGCCGTTATTATATTAAAAAATCTTATGGTCCACAACATATTAAACATTTCATTAGAACAAATTACTCCGATTTTTCCATCTTACCAAATTAGCCTACCGAAACGTCCTTCGATAATGTGACCCACAAATATATCAGCTTGAGTTAATGGTCTGCACGTTATGGCAGTCAGCTTTCACCCAGATTACTACTTCCATAAGTGTCGGTGTCATTTTCATCTACTATATTATGTTAGTAAATTTGCTGACGTGCACTTCTCTAAAAACGCTGAATCCACAATATTGGAAGGATTTTGTCTGGTTTCAATGAAAGAGTTTCAATATTTTTCGCTTTACCACCTAGAATATTTGATTGCAAACTTTGTACGTAAATTCAAATTTCCATATAAAAATTGAAGGAATAGTTTTTTTCGTTACTAGCCCCACTTATTCTTTGACCAAAATTAAGATAAGGTAAAGTAATTTATTGTTTAGTTTCACGCCGTATCCCACAAATCGCAGGGTCGGCAGAGGAACTTGGTAAACTAGTGTTAAGACACTCTGTCGCTATATTAGACACTACGCTGATATTGAGACACTGTGTGTTATGTAGGGGAATTCAACGCCGTGTTTTTACCAGAGCGAAGAAGTCAATATTTTATTTCTTCAACTGGAGATCGAACCCCAAGCCTGTGCCATGACAGTAGTATTTAGTATATATATTTGTGTGTGTATTGATTGGTCCCATTAAAGCTCTAAAATTGGCGGACTGAATCTTGAAGTGGAAGACGCATCAATCAAAATCTTTCACAAATTTTAACGCTACACAATAAACAAGTATCAAACTTATACGATTATAGAAATCACATAAAAAAATACTACTATAACATTTTAAATTGAATTCGATGATGAACCAAAATTGTATGGAACGATAAAAGAAACATACTCTATTTAATGGTGGTAGATACAATTAGGAATAATTTGTAGAATAATTTTAGTAAAATCAGTGATTTCGTGACAATAGCTTATAATCAATCATGTTATCATTGATTACGGTTATTTTATCTGTGATATTTAATTTTACGTTTTGTCGATGCCTAGAATAGTTTAAACCATGAAAGTAATTACTAATGAATGGCTATTTATAATGAACAATAAGTACTGTTGTCTGATTTACTATATGTATAAATTTAATATTGGTATGCGTTTTGACTAGCGAAACTCAACGCCGCGCTTTGCCTCGTTGTCAGACTCCTTATTGTTGCATATTTTATTTTGTTTTATTTGGATCAATATTCCGGTACCATTTTCTCATCTTGATGTGGCATTAATAAATAGAATGATAAAGTTTTTTCTTTGTTTTCACGCTGTATCCCGCATATAGCACGCTATCACTCAATTTTCGACACAGTGTTTTGTTTTATAACCAGAGCGAGTAAAGAAAAAGTGTTCGTTTCTCCCGTTCTTTATTTTCTATACAACTACTAAAATTAATTTATCATAACTTTATTTAATGCCTTGGCATCTTATATATGTTATATATTTATATATAACACATTATATTGAGTCCTAACGTGGCGCAGCGGCACAAACTTGTCACTGTCACTGACAAGTTGTGGATTCGATCCCCACTCGAGGAAATGAAATATTTAATATTTTCAATTTAAATATTTAATGTTTTCATTTCTTCGCTCTGGCGACAAGGCAAAACGCGGCGTTGACTTCCGCCACTCAACACGCAATGCCTCAAATTAGGCGGAAAGTGGGGAAAGTAAGTGGAACGGAGTGTCTTAGCACTAGGTTCCCAAGTTCCCTCTGCCTACCATGCCATGTGCCGGATATAGCGTGAAGCTGCGTGACTGAATTTATATATATATATATATATATATATATATATATATATATATATATATACAGGTATGTAAGTATACACACATACAAATGTTCCTAAGATTACTAAGAGCTATTTATATAACAATGACTGATGAATGAATTGATGCAATTAATCCGTTATGTCCATGGATGCGGGCGGAATTATTAGGAAGCTATACTACTTGTGTTAGTGTCCAAGTCCAAGTAGAATCGTTTTGTAAAGTATTATTGTGTACACAGTTATATTGTATACACTATATAGGGAACTTCCGAACCTTAAAAAATACTTCCCCAGTTTGCGTCAAACTCCGAAGGTATAGCGCGTTGAGTGCTACAGGGAGGAAATGCAAAAAAAAATTCATTTCCTCGAGTTGGAATCGAACTTACAACCTGTTGCTTTTACAGTCATATGTAATATAATATATAATATTATATCGCACTTGTAAATCTATATTTTACTAACACTTTATTTTAAAAGGCCTGTCGTGGCGCAGCGGCACAAGCGTGTGACTGTAACCGACAGGTTCTGGGTTCAATCCCCACTCGAGGAAATGAAATATTTAATATTTTCAAGTTAAATATTTAAGGTTTCATTTCTTTGCTCTGGTAATAAGGCAAAGCGCGGCGTTGAGATCCACCACTCAACCGTTAAACTCGCCTTAAATTCGGCGGAAAGTGGGGAACGGAAGTGGAACGGAGTATCTTAAGACTAGGTTCCCGGGTTCCCTCTGCCTACGCTGCCTTGTGCGGGATACAGCGTAAAGCTAAAAAAAAATAACTTTATTTTAGCTTCTATTACTATACTTGAGTATAAATTAGACTGCAACTTCTATAGTATTAGTTGGTGGATTAGTCGATTTGATGTTTGTAATGCCAAGTAGTTGATTTAGTTGTAAACTGAGGTTCGTCTTCGACTACGGTAGAAATGCAAAGCATACATACGAGTATGTTCACATGTAAATGTTTGTGTATATGTTCTTTGATTCCCTTTAAACCAAAAACTATGAAATGAAACTCACACAGCAGAATACATTAGGTTCCCGGGTTCCCTCTGCCTACCCTGCCCCTTGCGGTATACAGAATAAAGAATGTAATTATTATTAAAAAGTAATACATCATTACATATTAGTAAAACAATGAAGGAAAGTCATAATTATGGGCTACAGGTCTATTTAGAACAATATATCTTAAATTAAATATTAATAGTATTCAGTATCGTTTGTTGTCCGTCTCTCAAACTAAAAGTGTCCATTTTAAGGTTCCGTCCAGTAATATTCCTTTACAAGGAACTTTTCAAGGAACCATATGCTTAATTTTAGCGTTTTACGCTAGGTAGTACTAACTATATGCGTGTTACCACTTGGGTAACGTAATATTTTATGTTTCTATTTAGGGTAACGTAATATTTTATGTTTCTATTTCTTCGTCTCAGTAATGAGCGAGGTTAAGTTACAGAAAATAGGAAACAAAAGTCTTAAATCTAGTTTCCCAGTTTCTCTCCATCTACTCTTCTATATACAGTGCAGAATAAAGCTATAAAAACACGATTTCTAGAATTTTCTACCACAATTTGTATATTATTTATCACACAAAGCTTGTTCACAAGTCGACATTTACGCCTTGGACAAGTAAAGTGATTGATCCAGCGTCAGATCTCTCGTGACTGTGTCGGATTGCCATTCCATTGGATTATGAGACAAAAGCTGTACGTAGCGCTACGTTTGTTTGCATGAACGCGTGCTATTTCATAATGTCTTCTAAGCTGCATGGTTTTGTTTCTTTTTTTTGTGAAGGCAAAAGAAAATTGGGTGTTAAATCTTTTTTTTGGTCTGAACCCTGTTACGTTCAAAATAAACTCAGCTTCACGCTGTATCCCACACATGGTACAGGGAAATTGGGAACCTAGTGTTAAGACACTCCGTTCCAATTCCGTTCCCTACTTTGCGCCGAATTTGAGGCATTATGTATTGAGTGGCGGAACCCAACGCCGCGTTTTGCCTTATTACCCGAGCCAAGAAATGAAAACTTTAAATATTTAAATTGAAAATATGAATATTTCATATCCTCGAGTGGGTAATATTTTGTTTCCACGCTTGTGTCGCTGCGCCACGACAGGCCTCAAGGTTTCAAAATAAACAGTATTTAAAAAAAGCCTTTACAGTTGCGTACAAGTGCGTGATTATATAAGCTACAATTATGTGTTCGACGTTTCCTACTTCTACTTTGGCAATAAGGCAAAGCGCGGCGTAGAGTTCCGATTCTTAATAGGCAATGACTTTAAAATGCGGTGGAAAGTGAGAAACAGAGTGTGTCTTACATTAAACACACTCTCGCAATAAGGCAAAGCGCGGCGTTAAGATCTGTAGCTCAACAAGATATGCCGTTTAATTTAGACGGAAAGTGGGAAACATTAAAGACTAGATATCTGTAGAGATGAAAAAAAAAAACATTTTTATTTTTAATTTTGAAAGTAGAATAACGCATTAAAATTATCAAAAATATATATTAGTTTTGTTTTACCTTGTTTTAACTATGCATATACATTTGTAATTCTGTCTTTGTAATATAAGATTAACGTCCGCATTAGGTCACCTTACCCTACCCTACCCTAACCTCTAACACGTAATGTCCTATATAATAAAAAGAAAACAAATAACTTCCAGAATTTTGTTGCTCACAATAAAAAAAAATATAAAACTACCCAAACAATTTAGGCTAAAATAAAAATATTCCAATATGTTAGTGCCTTCACCAGTTGGCATCGTCGTTAGATTTTTTTGTAAAACCACATCGACACTTTTACGAGCAACTATAAAAAGCTCTTTGACAATTCCTAAGTAAACAACACTGGGGAAAATAAAAACAAATGCTTTTAACCTTTCTGTAAAAAAAAAATATGTCGACCCAATTTCTCAAGTCTCGTTTGACTTCTTTGGTAAATTTTAATTTTTTTTTTATACTAGAAATTATTGTATAAGTTTTAAAATTTGATGGTATGTAAATATAGTGGGGTAGGTAGAAGTAAACTAGTTTCATTCACCACTGTCTGTTCAATATTTGGCACATAGCTTGTGAGTGGTGGAACTGAACGCCACACTTTGTCTTGCTGAAATTAACTAATATTTTCATTTTCTCGCTGTGGTAACAGCCCCTAGAGTAGTTCCCGAGAGTAGGAATCGAACTGCACAACCCTCTTGTATATATACAAACGCAGTGCCGTTGCGCCTGACCATATAATGATTAAAATATAAATGTAAACATAAAAACTGTATATTTATATAACTTTTTTTAATATATTTTCAGTGGTTTACACCACATTTATTCATTATGCTATAGTAGCGTAAACATATGACAGACTACAGACACCGTGTGATTCCGGCTTAGAATAGGATCACCCTGGTACTGATGGTGTCGTAAGAGGCGACTAAAGTACGAGTGGGAGAGTCACGTTGTCAGCAATGGCAACACGCATGGGCAGACTCGACCGGATTGTTACCACCCCCGACATTTAAAACTGGCGTTAAGTAGTGACCTTGGTCACTGCGTTTCGCATTGGGTAATGCCGGGCCCCGGTGCCCATCCACCTTACAGACCGGCAACGCTCTTGTAGCTCCTCTGGTGCTACACGGAGCCATGGGTGGCGGTGATCACTTACCATCAGGTGACCCGTACGCTCGTTTGCCGTGTCTTTTCCATAAAAAAAAAAAAGACTGGAGCGAGCATTTCATTTCCAAGGCGTTTCATCATTTACAAAATCATTAATTTGGTAATAATAAACTTTAATACACAAACTTCTTTTCACAACTTTTCAAAATTGCGAAATAGAATATTCTCGAACGTTTTCTAGGATCCTATTGTAAAAGCGTACACCCTGTTCTATAAAAGAATTACAGACTTGATGCCATCTAATTACAAGCGCCCTACATTTAAGCCAATTTTTAGCATTTATATTATGTACATCATAGGTTTTAGTAAATTAATCAATATTTTTCTTAAGACATAAAATATTTGCAAAATTTTTTAGATATGCAACAATCAATATATTAGTTTCTTAAAATATTTCCCTTAAAGAATCTTTAAGGTCTAAGTTACGAAATGCGTGATGATGCATGCCGGTTGCATTACTCCATAGTCAAATACCGCAGGACATAATACTATGAATATAGCTGAAGTAAACAAAGCGTGCCGTTTCCACTTCAGTTAATAATCTGATTTTTATAATCGCGAAAGCTGCTGAGCTAAGTCTATTCGCCAATTCATCAGGATGAAGTCTCCACTGTAACGTAGACTGTACCGTTAGAGGCGCAAGCTAGAGCATCTGCGCCGCTACAGGTCTTAATTAATCACATCAGATAAATAATAAATATTTATTTACACACAACATCTGTCAGTAAACGCAAAGAATATCGGTTTCCTTCTCATTTGGGATAGTTATCATATAATTTTTATTTCATCTGGTGGACACAGCATGGCGTTAAGTTCCGCCAACAACAACACACAAATATACTTAAGTAAATAGGCATATTCTCATTATTTAGAGTCGTTCTTATAATCACACCCTTGTCCCCCAACGCCATACCTCGAGAATTACACAAAAAATAAGATAAAATGAGAACAATACGACGTAGCACTAGATTTATCGTGAATTTGAGCTTGAATATTTTTTTTTCAGCTTCACGCCGTATCCCGCACATGGCAGGGTAGGCAGAGGGAACTAGGGAGCCTAGTGTTAAGGAACTCCGTTCCACTTCCGTTCTTCACTTTCCGCGAATTTGCGTGTTAAATAGCGGACCTCAACGCCGCGCTTTGCCTTGTTACGGGAGCGAAGAAATGAAAACATGAAATATTTAATTCGAAAATATAATATGTCGTTACCTCAAGTGGGGATCAAATCCACAAATCACACTAGTTACTTATAATGTTTAAAGAGTATCCTCTATCGTCAAGGGCCTGTCTTCTAAAATCAAAAATACTATCAAATGGTGATTACAAGAAGCAAATATATGATCATAATCTACTCTATTTAACTCAGCTTCACGCTGTATCCCGCACATGGCAGGGTAGGCAGAGGGAAATTGGGAACCTAGTGTTATGACACTCCGTTCCACTGGCGTTCCCTACTTTTCACCGAATTTGAGGCATAGCATGTTGAGTGTCGAAACTCAACGCCGCCTTGTTACCAGAGCGAAGAAATGAAAACATTAAATATTTAATTTCCTCGAGTAGGAATCGAACCTGTCGGTTATAGTCACACGCTTGTGCCGCTGTGCCACGATAATAATAATGCAACAATTTGTTCTAACAAAAAACTCAAATATCACTTAGTTAATAAAGTTTGATTAAATTTTGCTAACAAATAACAAAACGATCTTAAATAGAAACAGTATTTCTTAATAATGCCGCGGAAAGTGGGTAACGGAAGGAAACGGAGTGTCTTAACACCAGGTTTCCAAGCTTCCTCTGTCTACCCTGCCATGTGCGGGATACAGCGTGAAGCTGAAAGAAAAAAAATATAGACGCTAATAACATTGTTTAAATTACAACATTTAAATGGACTGGACATACCAATATTATAAATATGAAAGTTTGTAAGGATGTATGTTTGTTCCACTTTCACGCAAAAACTAATGAACTGATTTAGACTCCATCTACATAGCCTACATTAATATAACTTAAAGATATCGGAAAAACACATAAGTTACAATTTATGTGGATAGATATTTTTTATAACTTGGATGTAATAATAAAATTTAGGCAGCCGAAGCCGCAATATATATAGTAACGTACGATGTATATTTGAGAAAACTCATTCAAAACACTTGCATACAATTTATTTTTAGCTCTCTCAATGTTAAGTTTCTTCTGTCACCTTTACTTGTGTCTTACAATTTGATTTGATTCTATAAAATAATATCAAAGTATTAATGGGAACGTACAGGGAACCTTTGTACCCCTATTTACAAAAATTACTCGAATATACTACAGTTATGCGTTATATTCAGAAGAATTGCCTGATCCTAATATTTTTCAAATAATGCACGAAAATACGTTAAACTACTCGTAATAAAATAAATATAACAACCACTTTCTGCCGAATTTAAGGTTTTGTGTAATTGTGTATTGAGTGGCGAAACTCAACGCCGCGCTTCACCTTGATGCCAGAGCGAAAAAATAAATATATTATATACTTAATTTCCTCAAGTGGAGATCAAGACCACAACCTGTCGCGTTTGGAGCGACACGCCTGCACCTCTATACCATGACAGGCCTTATACTTGAACAAACAAAATAGTTGTCTAGACATGTCGAAAGTGACATGCTGTTGTTACATTATCATCCCTTTGTCACATAAAAATAAAGCTTTTATTTGTCTGTAAGTTTCTATGGTTATAGCTTGTTTACTTGAATCTAGACTACCTTGATGAGGGCGTAGGTTTTACTATAGGATTATATACAGAATAGTATGTGTGCGAGCTTTTTTAATCCAAACTTTTTTTCGCTTCTCGCTTATAGGAAACATCATCAACAAATGGCAGGGTAGCCAGAGGGAAGTTAGAATTTCAGTGTTAAGACACTCCGTTCCGTTTCTGCTTAAATTTAAGCATTGCGTGTTGAGTGGCGGAAATCAACGCCGCGATATGCTTTGTTACAAGGGCAATCAAATGAAATGTTTTATTTCCTTGAGTCGTGATCGAACCTTTAATCTGTCGTTCGCTAGTACCCTTGCGCCACGACAGTCTTAATTTTTTAATTTCATAATATAATATCCATAAATATAATAAAACAAAACCAGGTGTCAATTCTGTACATTCAATATTCACAAAATTGCTTTTAAGTAAGTGCCTTTATGTAAAAAAAAGTCAAAAATACATACATTTTATAATACTTTTATAGTTTTGTAAGGTCCATCGTGGCCCAGCGGCACAAGCGTGTGACTGTAAACAAGAGGTTGTAGGTTCGATCCCCACTCGAGGAAATGAAATATTTAATATTTTCAAATATTTAATGTTTTCATATCTTCACTAATAATAACAAGGTAAAGCGCAGCGTTGAACACCACCACTCATCACACAATGCTTCAAACTCGAAGTGGGGAACTGAAGTGGAACGGAGTGTCTTAACACTAGGTTATTGAGTCACCTCTGCTTATCCCGCCATATGCGGGATACAGCGTGAAGTTGAACACTTTCTGCATCGAACCTAGGATCGAACGCACAGACCTCACGTATATCAATCCAAGTATCCACAAAAATGTAGTCACATACAGCAAATGCTCAACATTTTATCTGATCTTATGTTTCCACAACAAAATCAAGTAAATTATTTATGAATGTAGATCGCCTTGGACACTAAATGTAACCCGACCAATAATTAAAAACGTATTGTACTGCGTTTTTGTACCTATCGGTGTTTAATTCTTGACGTGGCCATATTTATAAAGGGCAAGTGTTATTTTTTTCTTTTCAGCTTCACGCTGTATCCCGCTAATGGCAGGGTAGGCAGAGGGAACTTGGGAACCTAGTGTTAAAACACCATCAATAACTATATGATTGCTTGTAGAGTGGCGGAACTCAACGCCGCGTTTTGTTTTGTTACTAAAGTGAAAATTCTTATTTCTCCGCGAGAAAATTCAACCTACTACCATCGCATATATAAACAAAGAGAGAAACTAAAATTCGCTATGGTTACAATAATCGGTTTAATTCGACATAATGTGTGATTGGATTGGACCAGAAAACGAAAATTACTTAAACACTAGCGACCCGTACGCGGCTTCGTTCGCTCGAAATACACAATTTAATTTACTTATTTCCACTACATAATTGTTATAATAACAATATCCATTTTAAGACAATATGAACTTGAATACTAAAATTTCATATAAATGAATAAAAATTCAGTAGAAATTTGGTCGAACTTAATGTTTTAAATAGACGCAACTTTTGAGTTTTTTAACCGTTTTAAATAAAAATGTATAAAATAAATAAAAAAAAATGATGTAAATAAATCAAACACTAAATGTTAAGGGGAGGTTGCGTACAAACGTACAGACAAACAGACATTTTTTTTTACTATTTTTAAAGTGTTATTCCACACTAAGGAAAAAAAAATACTAAATTTAAAAACGTATAAAAATTTGAACGAAGCAGGATTTGAATCCGCGTCTCTTGGAATCCGTCCAACTTGGGCGGATTCCAAGAGGCGCGGGTTCAAATCCTGCTTCGTTCAAATTTTTATACGTTTTTAAATTTAATATTAAACAGACAAAAAAAAATATCAATCACTATTCTGGACCCATTATTAATGTAATTATTAATGTACAGACAGCGATCTCTTACAGATATATTATAAGTATAAGTATAGATAATAATTACCACTTTGTTTATTGACCAATTAATTTTGACACTGAGCAAAATCAGTGCAATTAGCTGTTACCGTTTAAATGGTAGCAATTTTGTAAGCTAACCAATATTTAAAACGCCCGTGCAGCTTTATGTATATATGTATATCAGTATGCATATATATATATATATATATATATATATATATATATATATATATATATATATATATATATAACAAGTAGTAATCGGCAAGTACACTTGCCGATTACTACTCCTACGCCTTAAGGTGAAGATGGCTGATAGCGATAAAGCCGCCTGCTGTTAATTTCCTTTTTTTCCTTTACCTTTTATGTGGTGTACAGTATTTTATTACTATTATTATTACAGACTGTAAAAGCGATGGTTATAGGTTCGATGCTTAATCAGAGAGATTAACTATTTATTACTTCGATTTGGTAACAAGACAAGCCGCAGTGGTGAATTCCGCCATTTATCACGTTGTTTCATAAATTAAGTGTCAATTAGGGAACGGTCTTGTATCTTAATACTTGGTTCCCTTTGGTCCACTAGGTTCCTTTTGTCTTTCTTTCTTGAAAAAATATTATTATTTAATTCTTCTTACCATAATATAGAAGTGTGGATTCTTAGCTATTGCATTTACAACTGAATTCTTTTTAAAAAAAGAAGACCAGCTTTAACATTCATACCTATCAGTTATTGATTATTAAATAAAAAAAAACCGGGAAACATATTGCCACATAAAATTACTATATTTCAAGGCAAAATAAATAAAAAAAAAATAAAGGCACATTTCGTTTTAAAGAAATTGTAGCAAAAATACTTTATTCAATATATACCAATGTCATCAATAAATACCAATAACGATATCTAGTGAAGGATTTGAGAAATGAAAATTCTTATATATCACAGAAGAGGGCAATTTTAATTTTCAAATATACATTATAATATATAATTTCTCTACATTAAAGAAATATTTATGTGTATATGTATTTTATTTATTTTTGGCATAGCGCAGGACCCAAACATGCAGCTGTGAGCGTGACGATTATGGGGACGACACAAATTCGGAGGAATGAAATAATGTTTCTTTTTCCTCTCTGGTATGGAGAAAAGCGCGGGGTTGAGTTCCGCAACTCATCTAACAATGCTTTTAATTAATGATTTTTTCATGGGAAATCAAGAGGCAAATGTACAGAGACAATTTCCAGTTTTATAAAATATCAAAGGATTGGCTGTCACAGGCTCTTGGTCCTATATCTATGTTATTTAATTGTATAATGAGACCTGTCGTGGCGCAACGGCACAATCGTGTGACTGTAAGCGACAGGTTGTGGGTTCAATCTCAACTCGAGGAAATGAAATAATTTAAATATTTAATGTTACATATCTTCGCTGTGGTAATAAGGCAAAACGCGGCATTGAGTTCCGCCACTCAACACGCAATGCCTCGAAGTCGGCTGAAAGTAGGGAACGGAAGTGGAACGGAGTGTCTTAACACTAGGTGCCCGACTTCCCTCTACCTACCGTGCCATGTGCGAGATACAGCGTGAAGCTGAGTATTAAAATATAAATTCTATAAAAACACTCTGTATTATGACATTTTTGTCAAATTTCTCTTATAGAATACCTAAAAATGATTTTTTTCCGATTTCAAAAAAGAGGATGTTATTAAAATTATATGTTTTATGATTTTATAATTCTTTGGAATGTAAATTATCATAATTTGATATGACAATCAGCCTATTTTTGAATAAAATCAAGAAAAATAAAGGAAAATACACAAATTTTTCCCTGTATAGTACTGAGTATAAATTAATTTGTATCCTAACATATACTATTATTTAGTTTCTCAATGTAGGGTATATAGATAAAAAGTTTAAAATTGAAATCTTAAGACTTCAGATGCACGGACAAATAATATATACAAAAAAAAACTATCAGTACTGCAGATGTTTTAATATTAAAATTAAAAAATCTTCAGTACTGATATATATATTTTTTTGTATATATCAGTATTTCAGATGTTTTAATATTCAAAAAAACGTTATTCCAATATTAACATAAACTTAATCAATTAAGCGTAGACCAAAAAATAATTATATATGATTTTTCCTAAAATTAATTAAAGAAATCACAATCTATTTTTTTTTCTTTTATATATATACACATAAAAAATATAAAAAACACAAAAATAACATATATATATATATATATATATATATATATATATATATATATATATATATATATATATATATATATATATACAACATATCACCTACCTGTAGTTACTTCATCGTAGCGCAGTTCTATGTAGTGGTAATTGTTTGATCGTGTACATAACGGTTGTAGATACAATCCCATTTAAATAGAGCGCTTTGACATTGAAAAAAAGTCTAACTATGTATGTATGTATGTATGTTTGTATGTATATATATATATATATATATATATATATATATATATATATATATATATATACATACATATAGAGCGCTTTGACATTGGAAAAAGTCTAATCTTTTTTTTTCGAGACAATTACACAAAAAAATATTAAAATTGGACTTATTGTTTTCTTTTCTTTTTTGGAAAAATTTAATATGTGGATTACCAAAGTGAAAGAATATAAACATACCTACATGAAAAATCTATGGTAAAATTGCTCTATAGGTTTTTTTTTAAAGAATAAATACGTTAAACAACAATATTGTAGTCTTTTCGAAAAAATAACACGCACTTGGGCAACTCAACGTTGGCGCAATCATAGTTTATATAGAAAAACGGAGAAAAATATATATATTT
>DWMZ01002186.1:0-14561 GCA_018249855.1 Eueides tales michaeli | reverse complement strand
ATTAGCTACCCGAAACTTTATAGTGTAAATATGATATTTTTCATTTCCGAAGGCATTGGCCCCGTACGCCGAGCCGTTCTGGAAATTCATGCCTATTATTATAACATAAAAATAACTAAAAAATATACAAAAAAATATCAATTATATAAAAACTTTTTGAAAAAAATTAATAAAATACGAAAATTTCAATGTAAACTCACCCTAACTACTCGTTATCAGAGCCAGTACGTTCTGAGCTCCCGTGGAGAGTGTACGTCTTTTCAGTTAAATAATATTATCGAAATATAAGTGATAGTGTAGTGATAATGTGAATAATGAATATATAGTGATTATAACCATGATTGTGATTTTACTGTGCATGTTTATAGGTAAGTCCATTTTTTTACCTATTTTTACCATTAGACTCGGAAGTAATTTTATAGGTAAAACTTGTAGAAGTTATTTTCATCAAGTTATTTTAGTTATTTCATATATAGTTGTGATTAAAAATGAGTAATTAAATTCATTTTTTTGAAAATTATGATCAGATATGTACTTGTGACTGCAAACTCATCAGATTTTAGATTCGATCCCCCAATCGAGGAAGTGAAATAATTATTGTTTCCAAATGAAAGGTTTAATATTTTTATTTCTTTGCTCTGTAACAAGGCAAAATGCGGCGTTTAGTTCTATTCAGAGAAAAGTAGAAAACGAAACGGAGTGTCTTAACACTAGGTTTCCAGGTTCTCTCTGCCAATCCTCCATACACCGGGAAGCTAAAAAAGTAATTAAGTTGAAATTTTTAATACTTTTTTACGGCTATAAATTATGAAGAGGGTGGAAAATGTGATATTGTGTTTTAATGAAAATATGAAAACAATTGGCTTAGAAACAATTGGTTTAGAATACTGATAATTGCTTTTTATCATATTTGTATGTAAACGTAAATCATTTTAGACATTGATTGACTTTGATATAAGCATCTCATAAGTTTTTAAGTGCTACTCTTAAAAATTAATCGTTGAAATTAAAAATTTATAGTAATAGCAATAATAATTTGTGAATAAAATAATAAAAAAAATATTACTAAAAAAATTACAAAAAAACTGACTGCTAGTACTAAAAAGCTAAATAGTGACATTAGGATTAATAGTCAGAACCTATTTTAATTTTCCTAGGCTTTTTGTGAGGATTTAATTGGTTGACGAGAAAGTTCCGACTGTCTATACTAATTAACCATTCGGCGTTTTTTTTAATTTTATGCAGTCGGATTTTTTTTCATTTATTTTTTTATGGAAACGTTTTTTATTATGTTTTATTAACTTCCTTTACTTCGATTTTCTTAATAAGGGCAGACCATTAATTATTAAAATATACCTTATATAAATTTCAAAACAGTCGGACAAATTTTATATATCCTAAACTGTTACTTAAAATGAATAAATAACCAGCCATTATGTGATAGACGATCTAGTTTAAAATATATGAAAATAGGTAGTCGGCACTGGTATAGGTCCGGGTATCGAATTTTACAATAAACTGAAAAAATATTCACTTAGGAAAGAAAAATACTAAATTTAAAAACGTATAAAAGTTTGAACGAAGCAGGATTTGAACCCGCGCCTCTTGGAAGCCGTCCAAGCGCTCTGACCAACTAAGCAATACGTTTTATGTAATTGTATTGTAACGGTGAAAACCACATTAAAATCCGTTTCGTAAATGGATTCTTCTAAAGTTCGATACGATTCTGGCGAGGAGATACGTACGTACGTTGTTTTTTTCTAGTATAGTTGTTGGGCATGTTCAGTGGCCTTTTCTCTTTCTCCGTTCGTGTAACATTGATTCTTCACCAGTTTGGCGTTGTATTATTTTTTGTAATTCTTTTATCCATATTAAAATATTTTACATTTTTAAACGTAAATATATACAAAAATATATATATTATTACAATTTTGCCATTATTTTTAATTTTGTCGACGGGTCCAAAGAACAAACTCTTATAACAAACGAAATGTATTTTATTACGAATTCGTCTTCTACATACCAAAAACTATACACACACACACTTTTTTTTGTTCCATACTCTTTCATTATTTTGTATTTGCGTTAATAGTTGATGATTACATTCACACAGAACTTCAAAACCTCATACTGAAAGTCGATCATTTTTCATATACGATTTTGTTATTTGGACACGTCGATATATTTGATTTGATGTCCATATTGTAGTATATGAAGAGAATGACATCACACTGCCAGTATGTATAATATTTTTTAAAGTCACCTTTTGAAGAATACGCTGCTAGCTCAAGTCTATGGATACCTAATTATATAAATTCGTTCAGCGTTCTGGAGAAATCAAATGATAAAGGATATTACATACATAAATATATCATGTACAATCTTTTAAAATCGGGCAAAATATAGGTAAAAACACGTATATTATTCATACTAATTAATAATAAGTAATTATCAACAAAAATGATATCCCTTGGAGATATTTCCACGGAAATGGAACGGAGTGTCTTAACACTATGTTCCCAAGTTCCCTCTGCCTTCTCTGCCATGTGCGGGATACAGCGTGAAGCGGAGTAATAGTAGATTCACACAAACTGAATAAATATCTTAAAATAAGCATAAAAATATTTTCTTATGTAAAAAATAAATGTTAATTTAAAAACAATAAGAATCGCGAACGATGATAAAAGAATTCTAACTTTTTGTTCCTACATTTTCTTCTACATTATATTATTATTGTATGTTATGAAAATAAATTATTTGAGAGAATTTCGATGTGGCTTGGAGAACGAAAGGCCTAGTTGGTCAGAGCGCTTGGGCAGTTTCCAAGAGGGTGGCGCGGGTTCAAATTCTGCTTCGTTCAAATTTTTATACGTTTTTAAATTTAGTATTTTTCTTTCCTAAGTGTGGAATAACACTTTAAAAATAGTAAAACTATATTATTTAAAGTTTTTTTTAGTTCTAACTCATCGTCGGAATGGTTGAAAACGACATATAATTGTATATTAGTAGGGTATATAGAAACAATGAACTTGATTTGACCTTTCCCTGTTAAATGAGCTTTTCCATACAAAAGTAAATTGATAATTTTTTTTCATCGTCAATCCCAAGTATGGCTGGGTAAGAGGAATCTTCACAACCTAGTGTTACACACACACTCCCTTTTCTTTCCCTTTCTGAATTTGAGATATTGCGTGTTGAGTGGCGAAACTTAACGCCGCGCTTTGTCTGTTACCAGAGCGAAGAAATCAAGATATTAAATATTTCGTTTAAAAATATTAAATATTTAATTTCCTCGAGTGGCGATCGAACCCACAACCTCTCGTTTACAGACACACGCTTGTGCCGCTGCGTCACGAAAGGTCTCTAGTATAGATATTAATACATAAAAAAAATATATATATACATTGCGGTGTACGCAAGTATGGTTTCCACTTTTTGTTCGTTTCATAAATATTGCTTTTATTCTACAAAAGGTAAAAATTAATACCAAACTTTTGCTTAATGAAATTGCGAGATGGTAAATATTCCAATTGTTTGCTTATTGAATTGTGAAACTTTAATTTTTATTTATTTTATTTCTTCTCTTCTTATATATTTGCTGTACGCTGTACTGTGTTAGTCTAATATGATAGACATACTTTTTTTAGCTTCACGCTGTATCCCGCACATGACAGGGTAGGCAGAGGGAACTTCTTGGGAACCTAGTGTTAAGACACTCCGTTCCACTTCCATTTCCCACTTGCCTTTTTATCTTTACTAGATACACCCCAAACTATCAATTTCAAATATTTTTATACCCAATCCTGAAACTCATCGAATCATAAATCTTGTCAAAATCGGTCCATCCAAAATTATTCAACAAATTTTTCTCCAAATCGGGTTTAGGAGGAGGGCAGTAATAAAAAAGCGTAAAATACCCGCGCTATTACCCGCGACTTCGTCTGCGTTCACTATTTTGGTCATAGTGACTTACACATAAAATATATATGATGTCGCGAACTTTAATTTAGAACTATTTAAGATAAATAATCCTACAGTTATTATCTTTGTGTAACTCCAACGATTAAAAAAGTTTTTTTTAAAATCGGTTTTCTTGTGTGAGGAACATACGTATTAAGAACCTTCTCTTTTTTTGCAGTCGGTTAATAAAATGAGATGATAGTCAGATACAGATCTTCCAATTGCGTTATTATACTAAAAAACCGCACCTGTGCCTTTTAAATTTGAGGGTTGCCGTCGATTTCTCCAGGATTCCACCATCAGATCCCAATCTCTTTACCATGGGACCAATTGTGAAATATACCCTCTCGAACAAAAAAAGACCCACGACCCATCTTTGAATAATCGGGGAACATACATAAAAGAACCTCCTTTTTTATGTCGGTTAAAAATCTCTATAAATTTTAGTTTATTATGTTATTCTGATATCGAAGCTATATTACTGCAAAGTTTCATGAAAATCTGTTTAGTATTTTTTGCATGAAAGAGTAACAAACATACACACATCCGTACAAACTTTCGCATTTGTAGTATTAGTCTATTATTACATACATAAAAGAACCTCTTTTTTTATGTCGGTTAAAAATCCCTATTGATTTTAATTTATTATGTTATTCTGATATCGAAGCTATATTACTGCAAAGTTTAATGAAAATCTGTTCAGTAGTTTTTGCGTGAAAGAGTAACAAACATACACATATGTGTACAAACTTTCGCATTTATAATTAAAATGAAACGACGTTGCTGTAGGACAATTAATGACTAGCAATTTATTTATTAAAACTGGAAAAGACTACACTAACGTCTAACGTCATCGGCGAAGTGATTCTGTGCTCAACTGGCACACTCGGAACGCCATAATTAAAAAGAACTGAACTGAACCACTAACGTTTACACGCTCCGCTAACAGATGGCAGCACTATAATGAAGAAATCTTTATTTTGATAATATTTCAACACCCCTACTGATCAAAATAAACCAATATTTCTATATAAATATGAACAGAAATTAATTTACATTGCAAATAATAATTACTTAATTTTTCTGATACCTAATGCTTCTAAAAATAGTAATGTTTTACACTAGGCAAGCTTTTGGTTGTACGATTGTGAAATAAATTGTTCATGGACAACTTCAAAGCACCTTGATTATCATTAGAGATATTTACAGTATATAATTTTCCTGTTAATTCACTAATTAGGGTCCTTAAATAAATTGTTTCTTTACATGCCTCTGTGATACTCATGTACTCTGCCTCACAGCCTCAGTACTTCTGCTTGACAGAGAAACAGTATATTGTTTATTAGATGCCCATGAAATAGATTAGTAAGCTATCCAATTATACAATATCTCATACAAGTCGTCGTTTTACGCGTACTCAAAGATATAATAAATATGAATCGCTTTGTAATGCACTTCTACGTACGAGTACACTTTAGGGAAATACATACAGTGTAACTTTTAGCTAACGAGAAATTTTAGTGCGCTCAACTTGTGCCGTCACCTGAAAATGTATGATTTTTAATATTTTTTTTATTGGAAATTAATGATAACAAAATTGATAACAAGAAAAAAAACAAAATATCTGACTGCATAACATAAAAAAAAACAAAAAGTGCATTAACAGTCGGGACTCAATATAATATTACAATACTCTGTAAAAAAGATTTAATTGTCTTTTTCTATTAACAATTAAATCTTTACACAGAGTATTGTTTATTTGTACTTGGATTCTTTGTTTTTTTTATTTATATTTTTTTATTTGCCATTGTGTCACAATTGCACAAAAATAAAGCGTTAAATTTGCCACTTAAAACTTAGTAAAATTAGCTAATTAAAAAACGAAAATTAGCATTTATACTTATAATAAATCTGTAACTGATTACTGTTTGTACATGGAAGATATGTAAAAAAAAATCTTAAAAGTTACGTTCACTAATGTGATAGGGCCCAAATGACCGATTTTTTAATTTTTTTATCTGTTTGTCTGTACGTTTGTACACGTTGATCTCAGAAGAGGCTAACTAGATTTAAATAGTTTTCCCTTTTATATTTTACCAACTTTCCTTCAACATTTGGTCTTTGTTTTATTTAGATCGGTCTATAAATGAAAAAAAAACGTCAATTTAAAATTTTTAATAATATAGTCTTAAAAGTGATATTATTACTAGATCAGAAAGTAATTGAGATTAGTATATAAAATAGTGTATTTCAAGTGGGCGAAGCCGCAGGTGGTTCGCTAGTTACGAAATATGTACTTTTAGTTTCACGCTATAACCCGCATATAGCAGGGTGGGCAGAAGAATTAAGTGTTTAGACACTCCGTTTCTCACGAAATACCAAATTTCCGAAACTTAAGGAAGAGGCGGAACTCAACGCCGCTCTTTGTCTCAGTAACAAATCGAGGAAATAAAAATAAATAAATTTTAAGATTGGAAATTGAACCCACCATCTATGTGTTAAGAAGCAAAAATATATTTGCTCTACAATAGTCTTATAACATGTTAGCTCCTGTTAAAAGTATGGCGACTATAAAAATCTTGGTTTCACAGTATCGTGCCGTTCTTTTTCAGGGTACGTTTCTCCTTTCCGGTTACCGTATCGTCTGAAATGTACAGCGAAATTATAAAACAATATTTGTGTTAAATATTAAGCCTTTTTGTTTTTGTTTGCAATATGATGTGTGTTTAATTAATACATACATTAAGGCCTGTCGTGGCGCAGGGGCACAATGCGGCAGGTCGTGGGTTCAATCCCTCCTTGAAGAAATGAAATACTTAATATTCGTTCTTCTGGTATCAAGACAAAGCTCGGCGTTGAGTTCCGCCACTCGACAAGCAATATCTTAAATTCGGTGAGAAGTGAGCAATGGAACACATTGTTTCAACACTAGGTGCCCAAATTCTCTCGGAATGTAGGAATATATACATATAATAGATAAATAAGACATAGACATCGATATCATTACGTGATGAGAACTTGAATCTGCTGTCATTTAATTAAAGACATAAAAAAATCCACGTAGCAGAGTACGGGGACATATCAAAATATGAAAATATTGTTCGGGGAACGGCGGAACACAACGCCGCATTTTGTCTTACTACAGCATGGAAATAATTATTTACTGCACCAATAGGGAATCAAACCTACCAACATCGCGTTTATAGTCACAATTGTACCAATATAGCGAAATTTAGTAAATTTTCTCAAGTCTATTATCTTACGATCCCAAATACCAATCTCTACCTCCAAATAACATTCAATTTTCACATTTCACACCGAAACATAATTGCGTCTTCAAATGTGTAAGGCATTTACGTACTGTGGGTTAGCCTGACTCATTAGTACCAGACCGGGCTCCGGCCTCCCCAAGACAAATGACGTTGATACCAACCACTATGTACGTCTTGATAAATCTTATTTATACATATATCGTAAACGTATGTTAGAAAATAGTGGAAAAAGGATGAAATTTATTATAAAGTATTATTTACGTAAAATTTGTGGTATTGGACGTTTCTTAGAGATCTTTTACAAAAATAATGAATGAAATTATAAAAAATAAGCTGTTTAAATATTGTGATATTTGTGAAATTTGGAAACCTAGTGTTAAGACACTCCGTCCCTATTAATAAACTTTCATTCCGCCAAATTAGAGGTATTGCGTCTTAAGTGACGGAACTCAACGCAGCGTTTTGCATCGTTACTACAGCGAATTAATGAAAGTACTTAATAATTTTCCTTGTTCGATCGAACACACCTGTCACATTTACAGTCACACGCTTGTGCCCCCGCACCACGATATACCTCAAAAAAGATTTTCCTAAATAGTAATTTAGCGTAAAAAATCAATATTGTCAATCTAACCGGAAGTTCCTATAAGTAGTATGGTAGCCCCAAACTATTATTATATCGACACAAAAATACTATTAGAAGTGACCGTTTATCTTTGCTAAACAGTGTTTAATGTATCAGGAAAAGAAAAATATACGTTACGTTTCAACGTGAAGAACATTTTTGGGGTAGCCTATTTAAAATAATTATGATGATGGTATTCTATGAAGTATAATGTGTGGGAAATGGAAGTATCTTAATATCGACCGAGTGTAGCACTAGGTTTCCAAGTTCCCTCCGCCTACCCTGTCATGTGTAGGATATTATATGATATTAAAAATGTGATAAAGTTCATTGTGAGATTGAGGCCTGTCGTAACACAGCGGCACAAGCGTGTGACTGTAACCCACAAGTTGTTTGTTCGATCCCCACTCGAGGAAATGAAATATTAATTATTTTCAATTTAAATATTTGATGTCTCCATTTCTTCGCTCTGATAATAAGGCAAAACGCGGCGTTGAGTTCCGCCACTCAACACGTAATGCCTCAAATTCGAAGGAAAGTGGGAAACAGAAGTGAAATGGAGTGTCTTAGCACTAGGCTCCAAGTTCCCTCTGCCTACTCTGCCACATGCGGGACACAGCATGAAAAAAAGTTAATGTTGCTATGGTTCAATAATTGGTAAGGTGCGTGTCGGGCCAATTTTAACTTCCACTTCTTTTCTTCACTGTTTGTCCATTTTCAAAGTAACTATCATTTAAATGGAGTAACTCAATGCCATATTGGTATTAAAAAACTTGCTTCGAGCGGGAATCGAATTCATAACCTGTCGCATTTACAACATTCCTAAACAGTGACAGGCATTAAAGCCTCTAACTAGCTTCTATTGAGCTTTAATATCGAATCTAAAATATATAGATCTATCGTTGTTAGATATCTGTTACAATATTCACACAGCCACGCCCGCCATATATCATTTGAGACGTTGCGGTTTGAACTGGAGATAAATTACATCTTTAACACTTTGTCTAGATGAAACCGTCTAAGTACTAAATCTAGGGCATTATTTTGTGGATTATATTGATATGTACCAAGTGTGCCTAGTGTTAATAATAATAAAGACATCAGCTTTATGGTTTCTGAGTTATAGACACTGCATGTTGAATTGCGTAACTCAACGCTGCGCTTTGAGTACCTACTAGAGAGAATATATGAAAAAAATATATAATAGGTTTTATTTCCACTTAAAGCTGGGCAGGGAACCTGTAAACTGCAACATGCAAGTACAATACATGTCTGTACATTTCTGTTTGTGACTGTTTGCAGTCGGATGCAGTCTTGCTGGGCTGATATGGTCTAATTCATTATTATTATTACAATAGCTTTTTAATGGTTTACTCTGTAACCCACATGTAGCAGGGAAGGTATAAGGAACCAGAAAACTTAGTATTAAGATACTCCGTCCCATTTAATATTATTATATTTTTGTTTGGTTGAACACGTTAACATTAGGGAATACTGCTATGAACTGAAAAAATATATTGTCTACCATTTATCTAGAAATTACCAATTATCTAGAAATTCACATTATGTTAATTGTTTCGAAGAAAACCACTGCACATGATAAGTTACCTTATATTACAGACCACAGGACCTGTCGTGGCGCAGCGACACAAGCGTGTGACTAAAAAACGCGATAAGTTGTCGGCTCGATTCCTACTCAAGGAAATGAAATATTTCATATTTTGAATTTAAATAATTAATATTTTCATTTCTTCGCTTTGGAAACAAGCCAAAGCGCGGCGTGGAGGTCCGTCACTCAACACGCAGTGCCTCAATTGGTGGAAAGTGGGGAAAGGAACGGAGTGACATAACACTAGGTTTCTAACTTCCCTCTGCCTACCCTGCCATGTGCAGGATACAGCATGAAGCTTAGTGAGTAAGTGAACCATAGACTATGGGCGAAGTTGCGGGTTAAAGGTAGCTAATAAATGTATAATAGAGTAACAATCTAACTAAGAGTTTATGTCCGAGTGGGGAAGTTGGCGCGAGGAAATTATAAGGGTGGTCGGTACTTTAACTAGGGATCCCAATAACCTTTATCTTCCTATTAATTATATATAAGCTGGGGTATATAAAGCTGGAATTTGTGTAACGAATGTTAAGAAATTGCGTTCCCATTAAAACACTACGGTTCTCTACTTTCTGCCAAATTTTAGATATTGTTTATTGAGTGACGGGAGTTAATGCTGCGTTTTGCTTTATTAACAAGTACTTAACTTATATAGAAAATTTAATTTCCTCAAGTGGAAATCGAACTCACAACCATTCTCTTTTAGAGTAGCACGCGTGTGCCTCTGCGCCTTGGCGACTTGTAACTATTGAAGTCGCCTAGTTCTATTAACTTATACTTTTTCGTGTTTAATAAAGAAAAACTACAATAGAACTAGTACTGTAGTTATACAAAATAAATACTGAATTCTGTGTGAAATTTTGCAAATAGTATAAAATATTTACTTATTAACACGCTTTTACCCCTTAGGTACTCAATTCCATAATTTTGGCGGAGAGTGGAGAATGGAACAGAGCGTCTTAACTCTAGGTTTCCGGGTTCTCTCTGTCTACCCTGCAATGGCCGGATGTAGCTGAATAATGAGAGAGTAACTTATTGACACATTTATATCGTATACAGTAGTAGACAATTTACCACAGTGTTTCCGCTTTTCCCTGAACTACAATACAATGCGTGTTTTCACAAAGTAAGGGAATAAAAACAACTATTTACCCCGTATGCGAATTGAACTCACTACCTTATCTGAAGATACTTGCCAACTTCCATTAGGATGGTCAAAAATTTAAATTTTAAGTACAGTTAAACAACGCACTAGTCCAGTTTCCACTAACTCTATGAAATTTTAAACAAAGGTCGTCATTAATCCGCAAGTTATGAACTTATTTAATATTAAATATCCAATATCCGATGAATCCGAAGTGGTAATTTATATGTATTTGATTATTATCGTTTACAGATCAGAATTTGTCTCTATATATAGAGATGTATGGTACTCGTATTTATGCTCAGCTCGGCTCAGCTTCACGCTGTATCCCGCACATGGCAGGATAGACAGAGAGAACTTGAGAAATTAGTGTTAAGACACTCTGTTCCGTTCCCCACATGCTGCCAAATTTGAGGTATTGCGTGTTGAATGGCGGAACTCAACGCCGCGCTTTGCCTTGTTACGAGAGCGAAGAAATTAAAACATTAAATATTTGACTTGAAAATATACGAAATGTTTTATTTCCTCGAGTGGAATTGAACCCACAGCCTGTCGCGTTTAAGGTCACATGCTTATGCTCCTGCGCCACGACAGGCCTCAGTGAAGTTTATAGGTGTTGAAAAAATTGTGAGATGGTCGTAATGCAACGGTAAAGCGTCAGCGACTAAAAACGAGATGTCATTAAGGGGATTAAAATATTTTTATTTTCTCGCTCTGGTAAAAAATCGAGGCGCGGCTGGGAAAGCAAAGAGAAATAAATCTCAATTTTGGCTGGAACTGGGCAACGGAATGGAGTGTCTTAACACTACATTCCCATATTGCCTCTGCCTACCTTGCCATGTGCGGGATAGCTGGCCAGCGTGAAGTTGAGATTATTTATTATTATTAACATATTTTGATATATTGACGCATGTCTGTCATTGTCACGTACCTTTAGAGCTGAGACTGTGACTGTAAACGAGAAATTATGGGTTCGATCCCACCGAGGAAATGAAATATTTAATATTTTCAAATTAAATATTTAATGTTTTCGCTCTGGTAACGAGGCAAAACGCGGCGTTAAGTTCCGCCACTCAACACGCAATGCCTCAAATTCGGCGCAAAGTGGTGAATGAAAGTAGAACGGAGTGTCATAACACTAGGATCCCAAATTCCCCCTGTCTACCCTGCCATGTGCAGGATACAACGTGAAGCGAAAGAAAAAAAATTATCGTCTGTAAATCGACTTTACAGACTAGTTTTTCTAAACATAGTTATTTTTTAAGGATATTAAATGATTTAAAATTGTTTTAATGCATTGTCATAGCCACAAGAAAAAATACAAGTAACAAAAATTTTAATGATTCAAAAACGAAGTAGAACTAACTCGATAGTGGACATTAAAATGTGAACTACGGGGTCACAAGCCAAGGCCGCCTTTATCTTAGAGTGCCGAGACTTTTATGATCAAACTTTGGACACTTTCTAAGTACCAATTTTGTGAAATATAAGATTTTACGTTTTATAAGGAAATATCTTGGAGATCTTTTAGTAAGAGCTAGAAAGGAACTAAAATTGTAAAAGCGACAAATTGTGGGTAGGATATACACTCGAGGAAAAGAAATATTTCATATTTTCACATGAAATATTTCATATTTTCTTTTATGCACATTGGTAGCAAGTCAAAGCGCATCTTTGAGTTCCGCCATTTAACACTCAATACTTTATATTCGGCAGAAATTAGGGAACGAAAGTGTGTTGCTTGGAACGGAGTGTCTTCACTCTAGGTTCCCACATTTATTGAGCTTAAGCGATGATAGCAAATACAACGTATTCAATATATCTTAATATTGAGCCCATCGTTGTGAGTGAGATAGCATCTTACTCTTGGGGGATTGAGGGTTTAATCCAAGCTTCTTTTAAGCTTGAAATGATGACACGCTGTAATAAACAAAAGCGCCGTGCTTAGTTCCGCTACAAGGGACATGAGAATAACTCTGACCAAATAAGCCATACATAAATGTTGTAACGAGCTTGTAACAATTTTGACGTAGCTAGATGACACCTTATGGCTCAGTTGGTTAAAGCGCTTGGACGATTTCCAAGAGGAGTGGGTTCAAATCCTGCTACGTTCAAAATATTTTTTTTAAACGTTAAACGTTTTATGTTTTCTAAAAAATATAATATTAACCTCATACAAAATTAAGCTACAAAATTTAAGCCAATTTTTCAATATATAAAAATCAAATCAGTTTAATATAATATAATAGACCTTTACTATTTTCACTTCTATTATGTAAAAATCGAGGCAATACAACTATAATTGCGTTTATATCTGAACAATGGATACCTTGGAAGGCGCTATTGACTTTCCATCTTTTGTGTAGGCATGCCTTTGGAAAGATACAATGTGGAGCTATAAGCTGTATAAGCTTTGATTATACGCTTAATACAATCAGCAACCTAACAATAAGTTAGAGGTCTGTCGTGGCGCAGGGGTACAAGCGTGACTGTAAACGCGACAGGTAGTGAGTTCCATCTCCACTTGAGGAAATGAAATATGTAATATATCGTAACTAAATATTTAATGTTTTCATTTCTTCGCTTTGGTAATAAGGCAAAGCGAGTTCCGAATCTTGAGTTCCGCTACTCAATATGTAATATCTTAAATTCATCGAAATGGGGGGAACGGAATGGCGTGTCCTAACCACTAAAGTTCCAAGGTTTTTTTGCCTACCCTGTCGTATGCAGGATACAGTGTGAAGCTTTGTGTGTGAAGCTTTTATGTATGTATATCTAAAGTTACGTATATAATATAATACACGAAGATAACATAGCACAGTCGATGACGTCTCTCTTTAAGCGTAATACTTATAGGTTTCATACTCGCTTAGGATAAGTAATATTTATATTTTCCCGCTCCGGTAAGCTTAAGACAAAGTGCGGCGTTGAGTTTCGTCAGACAGCAGGCAATGTCTAAAATTCGGGGGGGATTTCCTTTCGTGGTGATCTAGACACTCTAGTGTCTAAACATTAGATTGTTTCTGTCTACTATGCTTTATAGGAGAAAATATGAATGAGAACGCGTGTCGCTGTTTGTAAGCCTTTCGTAATACTGGGCAAAAGGAACACGTTCGACTGTAAACGCGGCAGATTGTGGGTTTTATTTAATATCTTCTTAACACTAGGTTCCCAGGTTCCCTCTACTTAATTCGCTATGTGCCGGTTACAGCGTAAAGCTAAAACACACATAATGTATATATAACTTTTGACAAATTTCTCCAAGGCATCATTAGCTTACATTCATGTAAATGAACAAATAGCGGCCAGATTATTATATTTTGTTTCAAAAAGATTGTAACAAGATACTTGACCCTTGAGAAAGTTATTAGAATTACAAACGACATTTTATTTTGACTCAGTCTTGTCAGGTTAGCTAAGTACATGTAAATTAAAATTATAATATTTACTAAAAAAACGTATGGTTTAGTACTCGGAGCATTGAGAGGTAGATCATTTTTTCCTCTTTTAAACATAGTTGAAAATAAAATCAGATATATTAACAATTAATATAGTCAAGACAAATCACGGCGTTAAGTTCCGCTATAGAAGAATCCGATGGAAAGTGGGGAACGGAGGGTCATAACACTAGCTTCTCAGGTTCTCTGTCACACGTGCTACGTGCGGGAACCTATACTAAGTATAAACCTAAAAATTACAATGAAGTTAGGCAAAATACAGCATTTTTTTATTATGTTATTCAAGTTGAGCCACGTGCAGGATACAGTGTGACGCTGAGTGAGAGAGTGAGAGAGCTTACTGAGTTCCATATTTATTAGTCATTCAATGGCGTTTTTAATGACTATAAAGACTAGACTCACTAAAGGAAGGACTATTATAAAGGTGACATTCTTGAGAGCCCAGTACTTCTAAGCTTCCACAGCTGAAGTTCCATTTTAAATGTGTTTGATG
>DWMZ01002185.1:0-14562 GCA_018249855.1 Eueides tales michaeli | reverse complement strand
AACACGACGCGACGTTGAGTTCCACACTTCAACACGCAAAAATTTGAATTGGGCAGTATGTAGAGAACGGACTATCTTATCAATTATGCTCCCTTCGTATCCTGTTATGAGCGGGGTACAGCGTGAACCTAAAAAGCAATAATTAAGGCCACTTTCCGAATTATGCTCACAGCACTTACGATGTTTAAACTGCTGAACAGATCAATTTTCATATAATCATGAGCGCAGTATGTGCTGTAGCCGATGCACAAAATGCTTGTATTTCAAGCCGTTTCCGTAATCGAAGAAAGTGACCATAGACATTGACGTAGAAGATATATTAAGCGTCAGAATAAGGTCAATGCTCACGATGCTAACGCTCCGAAACTTCAGTTCTGTAATAGAGACGTCACATGTGACGTCATAGCATCCGCAACGCGAACGCTAAGCATAAACCGCACATTGGAACGCTATGAGCGCTGTGAGCACAATTCGGAAAGCGTTTATACTACACCTTGTCAACTCCTTCATTTATTTACATTTTAACAAGAAAATAGTACAAGAAAAACGCAGCGATTTACAAATGATGTAAAAATACCATTACACAATATATGGAACGCGGCCAAAAGTGTTAAGCAAGCTGGTCTATTGAACCGATTCAGATGACTGTAGAGGCAGATTCACTTTGTAAATATTTCGTACGGAAAGATTTATAAATTATATGTACTATTTTAAATATTTCTTTTAGAAAACGTAATATTCATTAATTACTCTCTTTATAGCTCCTTGTGTTTGTTTTTGTGTTGACGAAGAAAACAGTTTAAATTTGTTGGAGATTATGTTTCTTTTTAAAATTTATACTATTTTGAGAGGCGGAAATCAACGCCCCGCTCAGTCTAGTTACAAGTGAATCATTTATTTGGCTTCACACTGTATTCTACACTTAGCAGGATAGGCAGAGGGAACTTAGGAGCCTAGTGTTAAGACACTCTGTGTCGATTATCGGTCGCGTTTTCAATCATACGCTTGAGCCCCATCGCCACGACAGGCCTCAAAGAAAGAATTAGTTGTATGAATTTATTAGCTATTAAAAGACAAATAGCGGCGTTGAGTTTCGCCATTCCAAAAACTAATAATAAAATTTCTGACTCTTAAACAGAATTTTGACTGGCCTATAACAAATTATTTGACTGTTAGGTTTATTTGGACAACATAAGTAAAAATAACGTGAGAAAACTATCAGAAAATTAATATCTAATTAAATCACACCTTTATACACTTACATTATAAACACATCCTTTCTATCTTCCTCAATAGAACAATACACACAAAAGGTCCGCCGACAATGGTTCAGATCGCATCGCTCCAAGAATTATATTTTTTGTATGTGACCGATCTACGTGTAATGACGGGTCGTTTTCGATGGCACTTTGATAGTATACGGACACGGCACGATAAATCTAGCTCGAATGTGCCTTACACACGATGAGTGTCAATTCAAATCTCGAAAATTACTTTGACAAATGATATCAACAAAATGTTCCATTTAGTTCTGCCGGAGACTTATTTGAGGTTCTGCGTGTTGAGTGGCGGAACTCTCCGTCGCGGTTTGCCTTGTTATAGATACTTGTTAAGAAATAAAAGTATTAAATATTTAATTTGAAAATATTCAATTTTTTATTTCAACGAGTAGGGATCGAACCCACGAACCGTTTTCGCATCCGGCGCCATGACAGACGTCCAAAGAAAGGTTTCTTTTTTAATTTACAAATATATTTAGTTGTTTGTATGTACATATATAAATATTGATCATTACCCACAATTAAAAGGCATCTACAAAATAAAATTCTCCTTAGCATCGCTAGTCATAGTAACATATATATTTAAAAGATTTCCATTTATTATAATTTACTAAACGTTCAACACAGCTTTAGAACATATTTATGTTGAAATTATGTAAATCTTGCTTATATTTAAATGAAGATCTTCTCTTATATTTATTATATCCTATTATTAACAAAAAGGCAGTTAAACTGGAATTAAATTATAGTTATAAATGCGTTAGCTATTTATAGATTCGATTCCCACTTGAAGAAATTATTTTTCTTTCAAACCCACGGCGTTGAGTTCCACCATTTGACAGGCATTGGAATGTCTCAATTCAGTGAAAAGTAAAAAACAGAGTGACTTAACACTAGATTCCCTGCCAATCATTCTAATCAGAAAAAGTATAACTACTTTATTACACCACTTGCAAAAATTTGAAGCGGGGATTTGATCCTGCGTTCGTTCGATACGTTCCCAACCTCTACATAACTCTTCTATCGTATTACCACGACAAATACCTATATTTTCTGAATTTCTACAAGTAAAACCATATTATATGACTAGTTTTATTTAAACTTAATAGAAATTTCTTTTCTACTTCCACCATAAAGTCTTGATATAATAATCATTTATAAATTGATGTATGCCAGAGCAAAGGTGGTTTAATCCCATGGCTCGTTAGGTGATTTTGTTTGAAAAACTATTAACATGCTAATCTAACTTTCATTCAGGGATTGATCAATCATGTATGGAAGTTGTTTTATAAATGAGCTACTGGTTGGTTCAGTGGATAAGTAGTACAGATGTAAATAGATAGTATAAAGTTCAAATTCTGATTGTAAAACTGAATTTTTTTTTGGAAATTAGTATAAAATTGCCAGTGTTATTAATATTTTTTAAATATTAATGAATTTCTTGTACTCGTATGATGGTATATCATAATAAGGATCATTCTTCTGAGCCAAATATTTGTTCATTGTAACTCCTAAAATAGATAAGACTTCCATCTTCACGTTGCATCTCTCACGTGGCACAGTAGGCAGAGAGAACTTGTGGTAAGACACTCCTCTCAGTTACTGACTTATGATTTCTTTTATTATAATAGATTAGCATGATAAAAAAAATCACAATTAATAAACACTATTTCATATACATTCCTTCATTCCAACAAAAATATTACATTTAGCAGATGAATTCTGGGAACCTAGTGTTAAGACACTCCGTTCCCATTACGTTACCTACTTTCCGCCAAATCTGAGGTATTATTAGCACGTTTATAACCATATTTCATTCAAAAATATGCTAATAAAAGTTAACTTTCAAAGAAATTCTATCACAGTTAAAAATTAGTAGTTATGAGTCACACAGTTAAATATAACTGCTTGAAGTTAAAGTTTAGTTGCAAGTCGCCTACACGCAAACTGGTTTAGACCACAACGAAGTTATATCGGTTAGATTGTACGGAGAATTATTTATAGATTATTGTGTATACCATTATATTGTATGAATGAAGTGTGTTTGTATGGGAATATATATAGAAAAAAATATTTTAATAAAGTATTTTTAATTTTTTAAAGTCTAAGCTCAATTTTAAGTTACGGCACAGAATATGCTATAAAGTATATAGTGGAAATATATCTGTTTTTACAAACAGAAAAGAAATTTAAATATATTTTAAATATAAATTGTAATATATGAGGCCGTCGTAGCATGTCCCTAAGCGTGCTACTGTAAATGCAACGGTCGTGGAAATTATTTATTTTTACTATTTTTAAAGTGTTATTCCACACTTAGAAAAGAAAAATACAAAATTTTAAAAAACGTATAAAAATTTAGTAATGAATTTTATTTTCCTCGTTCTGGTAACGCGATAAAACACTGTGTTAAATACCGCCACAGACGCAATAGTGATGTAAGTGGGAAACAAAAGTGTCTCAGTGGGAACAGAAGTACCTGAAATGTTCCCAGATTTCCTCTGCCTACCCTGCTATGTGCGGTATACAGCGTGTAAAAAAAACATATAAAGCTGCTTATATATTAAACCCACAACCTGTGCACGTCCCAATTATGCCATAATGAGATCTTCTTTACTTGAATCTTGATTATATTATCTAAGTAAATTACCTTCAACTTGGGTGAGTAATTGTGTAGTTTTTTATATGTTATTGAGGCCTGTCGTGGCGCAGCGGCACAAGCGCGTGACTGTAACCGCAAGGTTGTGGGCTCGATTCCCACTCGAAGAAATGAAATATTTCATATTTTCAATTTAAACATTTAATGTTTCATTTCTTCGCTCTGGTAATAAGGCGAAAGCGCGGCGTTGAATTCCGGCACTCTGCCATGTGCGGGATATAGCGTGAAGCTGAGTAATGAGTAAATACTTGGGAATTAATTATGTTCATTTTCCATAACAAGACAAAGCGCGGCGTTAAGTTAAGCCAATCAATTAACCACACGCAATGTCTAAAAAAATGGAACGGAAAGTGGGGATATAAGGGGGTACATTTAGACATTTTAAGCTTTCAATTAAGATAACTTACTAGTAATCCCATTCTTTGGAGTAATCAGTAGCAAATTCATATTTTTTTTTTAAGTCTTTATATTTTCTAATACGATACTTTATTTTGTTTTAACCAACTTTTTTAAAATGACTATTAATATAAACTTATTTTCTATTAAAACAATTTTAACCGGATCAATCGCGGAGCCGCTACAAAAGTAAAGTGGTCGGGTTCCAAAAAATGTTTAAAATGTGTAACAATCGCGAAAATCAAAGATACTATTATCTTCTATTTTCATTACTTCACCAAGTGTATTAGTACCTGTAACAAAAAACAAATTATAAATAAATATAAGTCCTATTAATATAAGTATTATAGAAGGTACTTAATTGTGTTAATACACTTTTTTAAAGGATTTCATATCATTAGATAAAAAAAAAACCTATCAAATATTTATAATAACATTAATAAGGTCATTGATTTTGCAAAGTTTTTGTTATATATTTAATCTGTATGTGTGTATGTGTATGGCACCGTAGCTCCTAAATGAATAAACTTATAAGTGTGATTCTTAGCTATATCTTGATAAATAAAGAGATCCATAGTTAAGGAATTACAAGCATGTTGCCGAGATGTTCCTTTAAAATTTTCTTTTGCCCATTTAAAATATAACTTTTAAACTAGATTAATCTTAAATGTACGTGATTAATCCGGTTCAAAAGAAACTTTTAAAATAAATAAAGTACTAGTCAAGTCTAGTACTAGACTATTAGTCTAAGTAGAATGCTATCGAAGCAATAAATCCAAGTAGAAGTTTATTTACAATTGTTTCGTTTCTTAATAGAAATCTCAAAAGTCATTCGTTTCACGTATTTCCCGCTATTTAAAAAATAATCACAGTGTCGAGACACTCCATTGTGTCACGCCATTTGAACACTGTGCTAATAAGGCAAAGCGCGGCGTTGAGTTCCGCCACTCAACACGCAATGCCTCAAATTCGGCGGAAAGTGGGGAACGGAAGTGGAACGGAGTGTCTTAGCACTAGGTTCCCGGGTTCTCTCTGCCTACCCTGCCTAGTGCGGGGTACAACGTGAAGCTTTCGTTTTAGTGCACTCAAATAAATACGAGCTTGATTTGAAAAAAAAAAATTTTTTTATTATAGTTATTTTTTATAAGGACTTCCTTGAACGATAATCAAATATATAACTAACAGAATTATAACCAGGCACTTTTTAATTTGGCAAAAATAACGTCAAATGTTTAATCTTTACTTAATAAAATTAATAAAATAAGCTGCAAACTGTTTGCTTAGTTGAACGCGTTAATCTCAGGAACTACTGCTTTGAAAATATATTTTTAATGACGTTTATTTATTTATGAGGCCTGTCGTGGTGCAGCGGCACGAGCGTGTGACTGTAAGCAATAGATTGTCGATTCGATTTCCACGCGAAAAAGTGAAATATTTAATATTTTCAAATTAAATATTTAATATTTTCAAATTAAATATTTAATATTTTCAAATTAAATATTTAATATTTTCAAATTAAATATTTAATATTTTCAAATTAAATATTTAATATTTTCAAATTGAATATTTATTATTTTCATTTTCTTCGCTATGGTAACAAGGCGAAGCGGGACGTTGAGTTCGGCCACTCATCACGCAACGCCACAAATTCGGTGGAAAATGGAGAAAATAACGGAGTATCTTAACACTAGGTTCCCAGATCCCTCTGCCAAGTGCGGGATACTTCGTGAAACTGGGTGACTCTATTGATTTTATTTATTTATCATGGAGAAGTTATGAGCTTTATTACTTTTATATGTAGCATTAAAATTAAAATTTTATAATTTAAAAATAACATAATGTAGGCAAACATGAACCCGCTACCAACCTCTTAGCACCTGAGCTTAAGTCTAGATCGGACCAAACGAAAAGAGCGAGCAAAGTACTACAAGCAGCGTACACAAGTCGTTATCCGAGTCTCACAGGACACCCTTGCGTGTGACTGTAACCGACAGGATCTGGGTTCGATCCCCAGTCGAGGAAATGAAATATTTAATATTTTCAATGTAAATATTTAATGTTTCATTTCTTTCAAGGAAAGTGGGGAATGGAAGTGGAACGGAGTGTCTTAACACTAGGTTCCCGGGTTCCCTCTGCCTACCCTGCCTTGTGCGGGATACAGTGTTAGGCTAACAAAAAAAGTAACCTAGTTAAGGTCAGAGCTCTTCTAGCTCGGCCTCCACAAGTCTGACAACGCTTTAAAGGCCAACATGGCCAACAGCACACTACACCATCGTTCAATAAATAAAATGCAATCGAGGCTATAAATCCCATACATTAATTTACGATACTTTCTATACTAATTGAATCTTCAAAATTTATCAAGAAAGAGTTCATTATCTAATTTATAGCTTTATAATGCTTGTTTCACACTCTTATAAGGGTCCCACTATCTTTACTGAACGTGTGTAGAACCTTTGTTTTTGTTCGGAGAATCGATGATCTTAAAGTGAAAACTAAGATACCTTTGTTCGATACAAGCAATATATTATTGAGTGGACTGTGTGGTAGCACTGTGGTTAGGAATTCGATTCCTGCTTGAGGGAATATTCGTATTTTGTTTTAATCGATCGTATTGTTTGGATTAAACGTTTTATTTAGACTCAAATATATTACATTATGTGCGTGATTTTTAAAATTTTTCGCGTTCTAGTTATCCTGGCGTAAATTTCGCAACAAGTAAAGTTTTTTTTTTGGTTTTACGTCGTGGTGTTTAGGCACTCCGTTCCGTTTCCCGCTTACGGGAAAATTTGAAGCATTGTGTGTTAAGTGGAGAAACTCAACACCACGTTTTCTCTTGTTACCAGAGGGAAGAAATGAAAATATTGAATATTTCATTGCCTCGTCTGGGCATCGAACCCATATCTTTTCTCAATAATTATTAAATAAACGAAAAATTAATAATTTAACGGACGACCTTTTAAATTCTTTGTTTCTATTCTATTTTCTTTAGTAAATAGCTATAAATATGAAAAAAAAACGGTAGTGTGTTCAATACCCATTTGAAAAAAAAGTCAAGTTACCCGCAATATCTCAAAAGGAAAGTTTCATGAAGCGTGTTAACACTAAGCTTTCACTGCTTAACCCCTGAAACGACGTGAAGCTGCTGATCCAGCTTTGCGTGAAGCGACGTGAAGCCGCTTATCCCGCTATGCGTGTAACAGCGTGAAGCCCACATTTATAATTTAACTGTGCCACAAACAAATTCTTCTGACAAATCTCCATACATTTAAATGGCACTTTAGAATTATCCAATATTCAATACTATTGAATAATAATAGATATTGCAAAAAACAGTTCGACGGTTCCATTGTTATTTGTTACCTGGTGTTCTTGGAAATGACCACCGTAGATCATTATTGAAGTCCGTTGATGCATTATGGGGTATTTTTTTTCATTTGTACTTCGAAATATCGGATTCTGTATATTTCTATATACAGAATCTTTGTTATAATCCTTTAAAGTGGGTATGTCTACTGTAAACGCACTGGTTGAAGGTTCGATTACCGTTCATGATGATATTTAATTTATTGTTCTTTTTTCTAGAACAATGTGTCCTAAAATACATTTCTCTTTCTTGCCAGTCGTGGCGCAGCGGCATAAGGGTGTGGCTGTAATCGACAGGTTCCGGGTTCGAGGAAATTTAATATAAATATTAAATATTTTCAATTTCAATATTTATTGTTTCATTTCTTCGCTCTGGTAATAAGGCAAAGCGCGGCGTTGAGTTCCGCCACTCAACACGCGATGCCTCAAAGTGGGGAACGGAAGTGGAACGGAGTGTCTTGACATTAGGTTCGCGGGTTCCTTCTGCCTACCCTGCCTTGTACGGGATACAGTGTAAAGCTATAAAAAAAAACTCTTTCTTGTAACAAAATAAAGCGCGGCGTTAAGCTCCTCTGTTTAACATACTATGACTCAACACAACGTCTTGAAAATCGAATTTTGTATAGAGAAAGTAGTGCCTTAATGTTTTTAGTTAATCATTATTGTGTAAGAAAACTCATATTGTAAATTATAAAAGCATATGAACTATTTTAAGCCGTCATGGTGTGGGGTACAAACGAACGACCGCAAACGCGACTATTGTGGCTTCGATACCCACTCGTTTGAGTGTAATATTTAATTATTTCATTTCTTTGGAAAGAAAAGTAGGTTACGGTAGTGTCTTGGCAGGAATGGAGTGTCCCAGCTTCCCAGGTGCCCACCCCGCTAAGTGCAGTATACACATAGCAAAATAGACAGAGGGAACCTGGGAACCAAATGTTAATATTGTTATCTATCGTAATACAGTCATGGCAACACTACAAAAAATTCACTTCCACGTGACTAAAGAATCGTGACGGCCTGTCATTTTTATCAAAAAGGGCGGGAAACCGATTTTTCATCGTCTTTTTTTGTAACATAACTCTCGCGTGAGTTGTCATTAAAATATTAAGACAAAAGCTTCGCCCATATGAAAGGATTGTCCGTGTTCGTAAGCTTAGAAAGAAAAGTGTTATAGATAACTAAAAAACTAATTAAAAGTTATATTTGCAGCTTCACAATATATTCTATATAAAGCAGGGAAGTCAGAGGGGATATGATAAACGTGATGTATAGGGGACGGTAGTTGCTGAGATAAGCGTGTTCAACCAAACATACTCATAGGCTTTATAATATTAGTATAGAATTAACTTCTTTAACGAAATGTGTCGTACTTAAAACAAAAAGAGTTTTAGTGGTGCAGGAGCACAAGCGTGTGACTGTAAACGAGAGGTTGTGGGTTCGATCCCCACTCGAGGAAATGAAATATTTAATATTTTCAAATTAAATATTTAACGTTACCATTTCTTCGCTTTGGTTAAAAGGTGAAACGCGGCGTTGAGTTCCGCCACTCAACACGTAATGCCTCAAATTCGGCGGAAAGTGAGTAACGAAAGTGGAACGGAGTGTCTTAACATTAGGTTCCCAAGTTCCCTATGCCTACCCTGCCGTGTGCGGGACACAGCGTGAAGCTGAGTTGAAGCAAAAAAGATAGATTTTGGGAATCAATACGGCAGAATATATAACAAACTTTAGAACGTATCACATTACGCATTATAATTTGTTTACATGAAGGAATTATATTTCAGCATTCTGCAAATATATACTACGTGAAATTATCGCTGAGTCCTAACGAGCCGGTCCTTTGTTGTAATATAATATTACAGTAATGTAATACTTTATAATATTGCGAATTATTCATATGAATTTGAAACCTAGAAACATTAAAAACATTTTTATATGTATTATTTTTCTATTATTTTTATTTTCTTTTTCACATTTCATTACCAAAAGATTAAAACGGTCTCGTTACTAAGATACAGCTATCTATTTGTCCGTCTATCACCAGGCTGTATCTCACGAACCGTACATGAAAGACAGTTGACATTACCACATATGTTATATTTCTGCTGCCGCTGTAATAAACATTTTGATTTATTTTTCTTTAATTCTTATACTATGCTACCAATATTACTCTAGTAATAAAGCGCAGCAGCAGTTGCAGAACATCAGAACGCAACGAACGAAACGTAAAATACTCAGAACGCAATATCTAAAATTTGGATGGAACGTGGGTAACGGAGTGTTTTAAACTATGTTTCTATTGTTTAAATAAAATGACCATTCACCTAAATTAGGTTCCTTCCTAGATCGACAAATTATAAAAACAAACATATTTTTAAACTAAAAACGTTGAGTTCTGCCACTCAACACGCAGTGCCTCAAATTCGGCGGAAAGTGGAGAACCGAAGTGGAACAGAGTATTAACACTATGTTCCCAAGTTCCCCCTGCCTACCCTGCCATGCGGGATACAGTGTGAAGTAAAAAATAAAAAGCTTAAAATAATTTCGTGCACACCTCTCCACACGCTCTGGTGGTCTAACCCCTTGTAATTTGTAATTTGGAGTCATTACGTTACAGCCCACTGGCACTATTCCGATACGGGTATTAAATATTTATTGTTAGTATAAATATTGTAACCTACGCTCCGGTTACGGTTACAAAATAAAATGAAATGCTACTAAAGTCTTACTATTATATCATTTTGTTTGTGTAATCTTCAGCTTCACGCTGTACCCTGCACATGACAGGGTAGGCAGAGAGAACTTGGAAACCTAGTATTGAGGCACTCCGTTCCACTTCCGTTCACCACTTTTCGACGAATTTGAGGAATTGCGTGTTAAGTGGCGGAAATCAGCGCCGCACTTTTGCCTTATTACCAGAGCGAAGAAATGAAACATTAAATATTTAAATTGAAAATATTTTTTTTTTTTAAACCGTCGGTTACAGTCACACGCTTGTGCCGTTGCACCACGACAGGCCTCTCTTTGTGTAATAAAAATGAAATATTTTCTAGATTATATGGGACAAATGGAAAAGGTTAAGAAAGGTGTTTTCTGTTCACAAAATTCAAATATAAACATAAAAACTATATTTACTATGCATATTTACTTTTTTATGGCAACATTTCATTTGTACTATGGGTATTTACGTTTCTATTGTCTCTATATATGTATTTAGGCAGTTCCATGCCTTTTCTTAAATAGTAGAGTAGGCAGAGAAAGTAAACCTAATAGTATCTTTGATTTTCGCGATTGTTACACATTTTAAATAAAACAATTTTAACCGGATTAATCGCGTATATTGAATTCTAAATATTTTTAGGGAACCCGACGTTTCGAGCATTTTACAGTAGTCCGTGGTCACGGGAAGACTCCGTGTCGAATATACGCGATTAATCCGGTTAAAATTGTTTTATTTAAAAAGTTTCTTTTTTTTAGCTTCACGCTGTATCCCGCACAAGGCAGGGTAGGCAGAGGGAACCCGGGAACCAAGTGTTAAGACACTCCGTTCCACTTTCGTTCCCCACTTTCCGCCGAATTTGAGGTATTGCGTGTTGAGTGGCGTAACTCATCGCCTCCACCAGAACGAAGAAATGAAACATTAAATATTTAAATTGAAAATATTAAATATTTCATTTCCTCGACTGGGGATCGAACCCAGAACCTGTCGGTTACAGTCACACGCTTGAGCCGCTACGCCACGACAGGCCTCAATTTAAAAAGTAAATCTAGTTTTAAAATATTCTGCTCTTTATTTAAGACGTATTCAAATATTGCATGTAGAGTGGCGGAACTCTTAGAGTTGAAAATGTAATAAATGTAATGAATTATTTTCCCATTTTCGCTCCTCATTTTTTTCCTTGGCCTGACTGCTCTATGCTCAAATACATAATATGTTGTTTTTCTATTTCAATAATATATCATAAAATAGACGTTTGAGGTCTGTCATGGCGCAGCGGCACAAGCGTGTGACTGCAACCGACAGGTTCTGGGTTCGATTCCCACTCGAGGAAATGAAATATTTAGTATTTTTAATTTAAGTATCTAATGTTTTCATTTCTTAGCTCTGATAACAAAGCAAAGCGCGTTGAGTTCCGCCGCTCAACACGCAATGCCTCAAATTCGAACGGAAAGTGGAGAACGGAGTGTCTTGACACTAGTTTCCCATGTTCCTTCTGCCTATCCTACCATTAGCGGGATACAGCGTGAAACTAAAAAAAATCTATACAATATAAAATATTTATGAACGGTTAAAATCAATTTTGCGATATTTAACACAAGTTATGTTAAAACAATAAAGCTGTGCAAAATGAAATACGCCCAGTTATTTGCCTTTCATTTGCCTACAAAGCATATTACATTGTTCCAAGACACTAAGCCTTATGTAAGATAGTTTTGATTTTATAGTCAATTATATAAACAATTGCCTTGGAGTAATAAAGCTCAGGTGTTTTGTGAAATAGGCAGCTTATTACGAAATTTGAAACGAGGTTAAAAATTTGATTCCTAAGAAAGATAAAATTTACGAAACTTGCTAGATTTAGCCAGTGTCTTTTTATTAATTTACAACATAAAAAGGTTTTTTTTCTTTCAGCATCACGCTGTATCCTGAATATGGCAGGGTAGACAGAAAGAACTTGGGAACCTAGTGTCAAGATATTCGGGTCCCATTGAGACACTTCTCTATCACTTTCCGCCAGATTTGATGAATTGCGAAGAAATAAAAATATTAAATATTACATTTGAGATCCGCCACTCAACACGCAATGGCTCAAATTCGGCGGAACGGAGTGTCTTAACACTAGGTTCCCGGGTTCCCTCCGCCTACCTCAAATGCCTCAAATTCGGCGGAACGGAGTGTCTTAGCACTAAGTTCCCGGGTTCCTTCCGCCTACCTCAAATGCCTCAAATTCGGCGGAACGAAGTGTCTTAACACTAGGTTCCCGGGTTCCCTCCGCCTACTTCAAATGCCTCAAATTCCGCGGAACGGAGTGTCTTAACACTAGGTTCCCGGGTTCCCTCCGCCTACCTCAAATGCCTCAAATTCGGCGGAACGGAGTATCTTAACACTAGGTTTCCGGGTTCCCTCCGCCTACCTCAAATGCCTCAAATTCGGCGGAAAAATTCCATTTCTTTGAGTGGGAACCGAACCCACAGCTTTACACTTGCAACCGTACACTTACACCCCTATGCCATGATAGGCCTCAACTAAGTTTGGCCTCAAAGAAGGTAACAATTTTAATTTACATCATTTGGTAATAATTTAAAAAAAAATAGCAGATGTTCATTTCATAATACAGACGCTATCTTTTAGTGAAATGTCTTTTTACCACTATTAAATACGCATATTTACCTTTAAAATTTCATCTAATTTTTTTCGCTCTTTTTAGTAAAAAGGACACACATAATGTGTGTCCTTATGAACCTTGGTCATATTTGACACCGGAAATCAATACAACAACAAAATACATTTCTTAAACACAATACCAAAAAGCCGAGTTAATTATAGAATAGAAATTTAAAACAAAGCACAAATATTAAATTACAAGAGTCCCCCAATTCTATATATTTAATAGTAATGCACATAATAATAATATTTCGAGGCGCGTGTCCATCTATCACCTGCAGGGCGGGTGTGCTCTAACAAAACTGGGCTTTTTTCAAAGTACGCTGAATATGTACAATGACTGCAACAATTGGGTTGAGAACGAGTATTATTATTTTTTGTAACTACAGTTCTTCTTTAAAAGTAAGAATTTGAATTTACCTTTGCAGAATTAGAACAAAAAAGATAGACAATAGGTCATAAATATATTATTATTAGCAGCAGCTAAGTTTTGATAACTTTAAAAAAAAAAAGAGAAATAAGAAAATTATAGAGAATACGTTACTTATTATATATATTATTAGGGTGCAGGGCTGATTTCCCTCGAGGGAAATAATTTATTTCCATTTCTCCCATTATTTGCCTCTCATCATAAAAGTGTCTCGAAATCTGGTGAAAAACAAAATACGGTGTGTCTTGACACTACGTTCTCTCCGATGAACATTCTCAGTGCGGGATAAAGCGTGAAACTAAAATAAAATCATTCATACCTGTAATTTATCCTTGAATAAAACATATAGTATCACTATTTAAAAAAAAACACTATTTATAAATAAAAACAAAATATTACCGTCCATTTACATAGTTTCCAGCCATAAAATTTATTTTTAAAGGTTTAACGAGGCGTCTCGGTTGGCGAAGGGCGGGTTCGATGCCCGAGCAGCATTGTTTACTAACAAGGCTGGCAGTTAAGAATAAACTGTTTTACATCTTCATTCTTTAGCTTTAACTCAGAAAGGTTAAGAGGTGTTAAGGTCTCCTTAGTTGTTTGTTTTGTATTTATCGTGTAGTTGTGACTGTGTTGCTATTGATTTTATTAAGAAAATATATAATTTTATTACAAAAAAAGTTATTCAGACATATAATACAGAAACGTTTTTATTCATAAATTAGTATTGGATATTGGATTTCTCCACGTTTTGATCATATTTAAAATACTGTGTATTGATTGGCGTAACTCAACGCAGCGCATTACCTTGTTATTTTTTGTAAATGAAAATGAGACATTCTAAGTGTAGAAATGAGGTTCACAACTATTGTCTCATAGCTTTTCTATTGTAAACTCATTTATTAAGAATCACTCAAGCAATCTGTATACTACACGATGGAAGTATCGTTATATTTTACTCTGATTTGAATATTATTACAGTTTATACTTAAGATTGTACATAGTAAGCCAAAACAATTTATGTAATACAAATTGTAAGCAGACT
>DWMZ01002184.1:0-14562 GCA_018249855.1 Eueides tales michaeli | reverse complement strand
CAGTCGCGATCTTAAAACATATTAAAACACATAATAAACTAAAATATGCAAAAGTTAGGTGTAAAACGTTACTTTGTGTCGCCGCTAAGCTCTGGCTGACCTCATCTCTTACTAAATCAATTTACCTGTAAACTTAAGAGGCTTAAGCTTTTTACGTTTGACGATTCCTTAAGTGCTTTTGTAATATAATTTTTAATAAAGGACAAATATTAAGAAGCTTTCATAATAAAAGATGTATTCTTTGGCCTAAAAGTGTGATTAAGAATAAAAATGTATATGAAGATAGATACCGAATGTTATACTATATAACAAAAAATATAATTTACACCCAATCTATAAATATCTATGATTATTTAAAAAATTGAGATTTTTTTTAGCTTCACGCTTTAATATTTCTCTATATTTCATTTGAAAAACATTGTAAGGAAAATAATTTTTGGGTTTAACAATTTGAATTGATTTATAATTAATAATATCTTTGATTTTCGCGATTGTTACACATTTTAAACGAAACACTTTTAAACGGATTAATCGCGTATATTGATTTTTACACATTTTTGGAAACCCGACGTTTCGAACACTATACAGTAGTCCGTGGTCACGGGTAGAGTCTACCCGTAGAGTAATCCGGTTAAGAGTGTTTCATTTAAAATGATTAATAATTATTATAAAGTTTACTGTAATCTTATACTGTAAATGTTCGTCAACATCACTTGTTATTGTTGTATTGATTATTTCATTTGATTGTATTTTTTTTTTCATTTTAATTGTCATTTGCTTTATTACATATAATTTTTTTTTCTCATCTCTGAATGTTTTTTTATAAATGTTTTACATGCCTATTAGTGATATATGTATCAGAAAATGTCCGATTCACAAATCTTATTTTATATATGTTATGTTACATTGTATTGTTGGCATGTCTTAAATAAATAAATAAACAAGAAAAAAGCGAAACAAACGAAGCCGTACCAATACTGTAAGTCTCAGTCTCAATATGATTGGTAACATTAGGAGATAAAAACGTGCTAATGTACAATTCTCGCGTCTCAGGTGCGTGGGAGTGAGCGCGCCCTACTTTGTACGATATAAATGAAAGTGCCCTTGAAAAATAGTTGTACATAACTATAATGTATCATATTAATCTATTGTATGGTAGATCTTTTTTCTGTTTAGAAAAAAAAACAAACTGTAAAAACAAACTGTACCGGCAAATGGTAGGGTAGGCAGAAGGAACTTGGGAACCTAATGTTAAGACACCCGGTTTCGTTCCCTCTTAATAAATTTTCTACACATCGTGTTAAGTAGCGAAACTATAAACAATGTGCTCGCATCTTCCCAGAGTGAGGAAATAAAAAAAAAATAATGCTCTAGAATTGGAATTGAACCTGCAAACAATGTTTACATTCAGACGATGTGCTAATGCGCCACAATAGCCTCACAGTTTTCTTTGTACTGTTGAGTTTTTCAAGCAAAGAAAGACACGCTTCATATTATACTTAGATACTTAGGTGCTGTCAAAATTAATTTCGAATTGCGTGTCGAATTTTATATAAGAAGAAATATCACTTATAGCTAGAATTCAGTCAGGGTCAGTCATCTTAACCGGTTCTTAAGAAATATAGCACTCACTCTCTCTCACTCAGCTTCACTCTGTATCCCGCACATAGCAGGATAGATAGAGGGAACTTGGGAACTTAGTGTTAAAACACACCATTCCACTTCCGTTCCCCACTTTCCGCCGAATTGGAGGCATTGCGTGTTGCGTGGCGGAACTCAACGCCGCGTTTTGCCCTGTTGCCAGAGCGAAGAAATGTAAATATTACATATTTAAATTGAAAATATTAAATATTTCATTTCCTCGAGTGAGGATTGAACCCACAACCTGTTGCAGTCACACGCTTGTGCCGCTGCGCCACGATAGGCCTCGAGGAATCTAGCAATAACCTCTTAAAAGATTAAATGCAATAAATAACTTTTTATTACGTACAGCCTACTTTAGATTTTCACACCTTATCTAAATTAATATCAACAATGGAAGTACTAAAGTGAATCTTAACTATGGATTTAATTACGGTCTATATTAATAAAACTTTACGCCATTGTGGTGCATTGTCTGACTGTGAGCGCGATGGTTATGGCTTCAATCTCCATGTAGGGGAAATAATTATTTTTATTTTTCCATTCTGTTAAGAATAAACGCGGTGTTGAGTTCCGCCAATCAATACGCAGGACTTAAGTTACAAATCAATAAAAAAGAAAATATTTCATATTTTCATTTTCTCTCTTTGAAAGTAAAGCGCGACGTTAAGTACCGCAATTCAACACGCAACGCCTCAAAAAGGAAAGTGGTGAGTGGGAGTGATCTAATGGGAACGAAGAGTTTTAACAGTAGGTTCCCAGAAGTGCTCTGACCCTGATTTATGCGCAATACAGCGTGATATTATAAAAAAAATGTATAAAAGATTCATATAGACAAAAATACTTACTATAAAATACTAACAAGCTGTAAAGCCCCAGTTAAAAAACAATATTTAACTAAGGCTTCCCAAAAATATATGAAGACAAAATTTCACTTCTGTATTTACGATAGCAAAGTAGTATAGATATTTATGGGCAACACGGCGGCGGTGACGGTCGGTGCGACCACCCGTGTGTACCTTATAATTTTTACAACACTATGTAACGGTATCCTCAATTAAAGTTTTATGTTAATATACACGATTTTCACGCTTATTAGACATATTTTTGACATTTCCGCCGACATTTTGATAGGCGATTTAAAAATTTACATAATATTTTCGATGATGTTCGATAAATCCGTTTCCTGTTTACTATTATTTATTATTTTTTTTCTTATACAATCTTGTTTGTCGCCGCGTTTGATTATTCAAAATGTTTATGACAGATGTCTAATTATGTTGCATGTAAAGTTCGATCATAGTACAGGTGTAGAATATCTCTGATTAATTATATATGGTGATTTAAATCAACATAATATTTATAGTCAAATTTAATAAAAGATTTAAATCTTGTTTTGTATAAATTAAATAATCATAAATGTACATAAAATAAATGAATAAATACTCAAATTTAAATTATTTGTTGAATATATTAAAATAATTTTCATTTCCCTGCGCTGGGATGAAAATTGCGGTGTTGAGTTCCGCTGCTCAAATCGCTCTCAGGATTCCCCCATAATCCTTTAACATTAACGTTCTTCTACCTAATCTGTTATACTAGAAAAAGCGTGTATCCTTTTTGTAAAACGAATTAAAAATACGATCTATACATAAGTATAAATCTTTTACTGTCTGTATATGGAAGATACATATATTAAAAAATCTTATAGAAAACGTATTTTGATGTAATAGGCCCTAATAATAGGAGCTAATTATTAATTTAAATGCAGTTCTCACATTTAGTGTTCGTTATATTTAAATCGGTTAAAAATTAAAAGAAAAACACAATTGCTACAACAATTTTATTTATTTAGCAGAAATTTTAGTTTTCTGTGTATATATATTATTTAAAAAAATAATGATGTCATTAGATTAAAATAAATAGATATAATATAAATTATTCACACGGACGAAGCCGCGGCCGGGTCGTTAGTATTACAATATAAACGTTCTATATACTAAGTTCCTACAATAAAATCCCTATTAAAACCTCAATCCATACATTAACAGGAAGGTCACTAGCATTTACTTGTACTTCGTCCTCTAATTAAATCAGTCGCCACCTGTCACTCCTTGTGGGATGCACGCGTGCGCACCTTCCTTCCTCCCGTTCTTTGTAACAAGGATAGAAATACCCTATCAATATACGTATAAAGTGCATTTTACATTGCTTTTAAAGCTTTTTTATCTTTATTCGGCATCACAAAAGCTTTCAACTGGACCGCAGGTGTTGGGATATCGTTTATTTTGAACGCACGCGACTATATACATGGTACATGCGTACATTCTACATATTATAATATCAGTGCTTATAATAATATTGAGGTCTGTCGTGCCATAGGAGCACAAGCCGTGTAACTGTTGTAGATTCGATTCCTACTCGAGGAAATGAAACATTTTTTTCGTTTAGCTTCACGCTGTATCCCGCACAAGGCAGGGTAGACAGAGGGAACCCGGGAACCTAGTGTTAAGACACTCCGCTCCACTTCCGTTCCCTACTTTCCGCCGAATTTGAGGCATTGCGTGTTGAGTGGTGGAACTCAACGCCGCGCTTTGCCTTATTACCAGAGCGAAGAAATGAAACATAAAATATTTAAATTGAAAATATTAAATATTTCATTTCCTCGACTGGGGATTGAACCCAGAACCTATCGGTTACAGCCACACGGTTGTGCCGCTGCGCCACGACAGGCCTCAATGAGGCTAACGGTAATAAGGCAAAAACGCAATAAATTCGGCGGAGAATGAGGAACGTAACGGAGTGTCTTTACTGTAATTTCCCTCTGCCTGTGCGGGATACAGCGTGAAGCTAAAAAAAAAGGGCTCACAACATACAAAAGGGCTCACAACATATTTGATAATTCAGAAGTATTATCTGAATATACTCGTATCAATATTAACATTTCTTAATTTCATTTTCAACATTTTATTTGGTGGTAGTTCAATATACTTAATTGTTTATTATTTACTTTGCCCTAGTGTCATTTTTAATGTTACTATTTAACACATAGAATATTTTAGTAATTAACGTGCTCAATTTAGACAGTTTTTAATATATTATTTTTACATAAAAATATATGAGCAGAATGTACTGCATACAAAAATTGATCGTTTTAAAAGTGTACATATAAGCTAGACACCCTAAATTTATTTATAACGATCCTCTAATACCGCTCCTCAGTTAACACTAATCTGGTGGTATTAACAAGGTAAGCCGCGTTACTATATTTACACGCCTCGCGTGAAGGGGGCGGTATACATGAAGTCTCTTTTAAATTTAAACGTGATTATTATCTTATTATTTCTTATTATCATTATTTTATATTAATATTCATTAATTTATATAATTTAATTCTATCATTAATCATTACAAGTATGTTTCATTTCTTCACTCTGGTAATAAGGCAAAGCGCGGCGTTGATTTCCGCCACTCAACATGCAATGTGTCAAATTCGGCGGAATGTGGAGAACGGAAGTGGAACGAAGTGTCTTAACACTAGGTTCCCGGGTTCCATCTGCCTACCCTGCCTCGTGCGGGATATAGCGTGAAGCTGATTAAATTTTCATTTTTTCTCGCTCGTAACTAGGCAAGTACGGCGAAAGTTTCGCCACTCAACTCGCAATGCCTCATAATCGTCGGAAATTGGACGGAACGGAGTGTTTTAACACTAGGTTCCCAAATTCTTACGCTGCTGTGGGAATCAACTTAGGACTAATCCTCCATCACCAATCTGTTCTGCTAAATACGTCACGCTTACTGCCATTTCAGCTTGACTTGACTTCACTATGCGTAGCAAGATTTGCGCCTCTTAAAATCCTTTTCTTATTAAATATTTATAACATAAACAAATTACTTTACAAAATTCCAATACAGGCTATTCGAAAAAGGTCATCTGTTCAACATCAAAATCTGTTAAGCGAAAGATCAACTGAGCGCTAATTTACGTAAATATCGAAATTTCTAAACAAATGAGCTCTAAAAACCCCGGCCGATGTTTCACAACCCACTTACACCGATATAATAGAAACAATACAGCTTTGTAGTGCTTTGAGAGTTGTGGAAACTAGAAGTGACATCAAGTTTGTGAGACTAAATATTAATATGATATTATACAGTTGAATTTGTCTTGTTTTTCTTATATAGAATTATACTTAAATATGCTTAAAATTATATAATCAATAACTTAATTTATATTATTTTAATTGCATAATTAAAATTACAAAAAAATGTGTGCGTGTAGGTACTAGTGTACACACGTAAGAAGTGAAACTTCTTTACGGCATTATTTTTCGAAAAATTATCTACTATATGCCACTTCACAGAAATGGGTTAAAAAAGAGATATAATTACTTACGTTTGTTAGAAATCCACTGGAATTAAAATTATAATAAATCCTTAGATTTTGCTCCATACTAATGTGTAGTATGGATATATTATTTATCACGTCACAATTGAGCTTTATAAATAAAAATAAATATGGCGCGTAACAGAAAAATGTGACGCGTAACCGAAAAATGTGACGGTAATTTTTTTTCCAACGCCGATAAAGAAGTTTCACTTCAAAAAAATGCACAAAAATGGCGGATTTTCGTTCTGGAAAAAATATAGAGTTTGTGTAAAAATGATCTTAAACGTTTCTCATTTACAAAAAGATTTTTTAAAAGTCCCGTTACCGAATATTTTATCAAAAATAAAAATATAATACCATTTGTCAACCAATTGTCGTTGCATTGTATGTAGAATGACGGAACTCAACGCCGTCCTTAACGGAGATATGCTCTTATAAATATCAGGTAAAACATAGTTCATAACACTTTCAAAAGGATTTTGCTCTATGACCGATCTGTTAAACAGAGAAAGGTGTAAACACTCGCTGAGTACTATCCAAAGTCGAGGATCTACTATTGTTGCAGTAATTAATATATACCAATTGAAAATATGCTTCAAAAAACTATGACAATAACAACGTATACTTATTTGTTTTCAATTTTTTTAAATAACCCTTCACACTTAAAATGTTGCTGAAGTAAGTAGTCGCACTTGCCGTTTCTATAGAGAAATTGCGAGCTCGCAGTGCTTAACGCCGCGCTTTATCTTGTCAGAAACTCCTTGGCCACTATATGAGATGTTCGGGTTCAAATTCTGCGTTCGGTAGAAGAAAAATCTTTTCCTAAGTGAGAATTTCAAGTTAAAAATTGTTAAATACAATTATATATTTCAATACCTATGTATGTAAATTTTAACCGTGTTATATCGAGTATAATGTAACAGCTAAAATTATCACCAGTAAACGAAGTTTGTTATTTAAATACGTTCAAGGTTGCTCTAAAAATTTTAGCATTTTGGCCTTTTGCATGAGAGCAACGATTTATCTTTAAAAATAATCTATGAATATCTTAATTAATTATCTATTTTTGTTAAAAAATATATGTCTTTTTGTATATATTTTTATTATTGATAGCCTAAAAGCTTATTTAAATCATTTCTTCACAGAATCTATTTGATTTTTTTTCTTACCTTATCTAATTATATCAAGGCGATGTGCATATTAAAAAATAATTTAACTTACAATTTTACAGGATAAGTAAAGGGTACTTAAGAATCTAGTGTTAAAACACTCCGTTCCCATTAAGACACTAACATTCTCCACTTTCCGCTCAAAAATTGAAGCATTGCGTGTAGAGTGACGTAACTCAACGCCACCCCTATATACATTTTTTTATATATATAGGTATGTATATAAAAAATAATATAAACAATAACTTCTTTTATATATAATTCAAATGTCTATATATATAGAAGATAGTGAAAAAAACATCTATATAAAAACTTTCATACTTTCATACTAATGTCAAATACATTATAAACGCTCCGGTCTCCAACGACCAGACCACCACGGTAGCCGATCGGTGAATTGAACTTTGTTAACTGACCTCTTATTAAACTACATGGACAAGCCGATGTCACTTCTATTCAATACTAGAATACAAGAATGGTAGAATAATGAATGTGACGTGGCTTCTATATTGAGAGTGTAACCTAATTGTAAAATAATTTAGTTGTAACGTATATGAAACCTATTATTTTTTTTATATGGTAGACAGAGGGAACTTGGAAACCTACTGTGAACATTCCACGGAGTTTGAAGTATTGCGTGTACAGTGGCGGAACTCAACGCCGCGATTTGTCTTGTTACCAGAGCAAAAAAATTAAAATATTAATTATTGAGATAATAAATATTTAAGTACCTTTCACGTGTACTTTTATAATTATAGATGTACACTCTTTTCATTTCTAATCTCTCTAGAGGTAAGCTATATTAAAGAACATATACAGTTCCACGCTATTCCATAAACAAAACAAAGCTTAGAATTTTCTATTTAATAGAAAAAATAGTAATAGGAGAAATGTGAGGAAAAAATCACTACGTAAACATATATAATATCACTAACACTTAAAAAATCAAAAATATGGATGTCTAATATTTATGACTATAAACCTGATTAAACCAAAAATTATTAATGTTAAAATTAATTAAATATTTAAAACCACTGGATAAAATCTATCTACTTCACAAAAATAGATGCGATCTGTGATGGCGCAGGGGTACAAGCGTGGGACTGTAAAAGAGAAAAGTTGTGCAGCAGGCGTTAATTACCGTCACTCAACACGCAATACAGCAATTCAGCGAAAGTGGGGAACTATATTGTCTAAATGGGAACGGAGAAGAACAGAGGGAACCTGGGAACCTCAGTGTTGTTACGTTAACATTAGGTATCATCTGCCTACTCTGCCATATGCGGAATACACCGTAACAATATCCTCTTAAAACTGCATAAATATATTACACGTGATATTATCAGCTCCTCAGGTGTCATTATAAGTGTATTAGTAATAAAACAGTTGTTTACACCGCGGTGACGGCAGCGCCATATGGCTGGCTGGTTATATCATGCGCGTGGGCACCCGATACGCGATAGTTCCAAGAAAGACATGCGCAGGCGCACCTCGGAACACGTATAGAAAATTTATATGAAAATGTATTGTTATTCATAGTTGTTACCGTAGATGTGTTAATTCTCGTACAGATTGTCGTTTCTATGAGTTTTTCTATTATTTTTATTTGTTTTTTTTTTGGTATTATCAAATTATTGTTTGAATATGTGTGTAAAGAGAATGGATATGATCTGAACGTTCGTCCGTTTGGAAGGTTACCAAGATACCGTTGTTCACGTTGTAATCCGCACAAGGCAGGTATTTTATAAGGTAGAAGAGACTAGGGAACCTAATGTAAGGATACTTATTTCTCATTAAAATTTACTTCCGTCCCACACTTTCTGCTCAATTTGAGGCAATATATATTGAGTGATAGAACTTTATACTTTGCCTAATAACCAGAGACACCGAACCGAACCGAAGACATAAAAATATTATATATTTCATTTGCACGAAAAGCGACGGAATCCACAACCTTTGGTTAATTTTAAAACTATAAATAAATAAATAAAAAGAAGACGATATATCGACGTTAGACTCGCATATAACTAACATTTAACTAACTATAGTTTAACAGACGTCGATAATAAAATCTAACGAGGGATCTGACTTATTTGCAGCCTACGCTCATATCTCTAATACATCAATAGAAATGTTAAACAATATTTTAAATATTATAAATGCTACATATAAGTAAATATACTAAATTTGAAAGCGTATAAAAATTTTGAACGTAGGAGGATTTGATCCCGCGCCTCTTGAAAACCGTCCAAGCGCTCTGACCAACTAAGCCAAACGTTCTTATCAAGCTGCGTCGAAATTTTTATAAGCTTGTTACAACTTATTTATGTTGTTAGCATCTCTGTATGGAGATTTTTACAAATTTCCGCTACCCAAAGACAATTAGTTAAAATAATCGTCACGCGATACGTTATAATTTATATACGCTTTTAAATTTAGTATTTTCTTTCCTAAGAGTGAAATAACACTTTAAAATAGTAAAAATATTAAGTAAATGTAATTAGTGGGATTTCAACTCGCACTTCTCAGAAATCGCCAGGTCCATATATTAAAATTTTGATATTTTATAATTTTAATATATACCCAAAAAAAAGTCTTAAATATGATCTATAAAAATGTTACCAATACAAATCATAAGGAAACAAATTTAGCCCGAGTCGAGAACCGAACTACGATCTATATTAGAGATCAATCAACCACAAAGCCGCAACATACTATTATTTTATTTTTAAATGAAAATATTAAATTATATATTTTATTAAAATATAGTGCCTCGATCGAGTCAAGTAATAATTATTTATCGTAGTTCATGTTATGGAAGTATGAATGAGTGACGTCACCGCCCACGCGCCTCTACCATATGGTCTTGATGCCTACACTATTAGATTGATAAAAAGTTTGAAGCTTCCTTGTGGTTTCAATATAGGATTATATACTAATTATTTGTATATGTATTTAATAGATCAATTTGTCTGTCTCTCTGACTGTATGTGAGTGTATAACTAATATGTATGTTAGTTTGTCCGTCTATGTTAGTGGCACAGCAGCATTTAAATGAATGCATCTATTTTAGCTATGTTTTTAATTGTAGACTCTCTTAAAATCTCCTCTCTCTCTCTCCCCCTACCTCTCTTACCACTCACTTTTCTTTCATAAATCATTTTTGCCATTCTTTCATCACTCATTCACTCGACGTATCCAAACCACCTGAGCAATTTCTTCATTCTCAACGAGTCATAAAAAACAATATTGGAAAAATAAACATTTTATTGCATAAGATCAGCCCACATTTAAATGGCGTCAGAGTTTTTAATAAATTTCTTAAAGTTTAAAATCTAGGTTAAAGCTCGTATTGAGTAATCGATTGAAATATTTTGTATAGCTCACTTCATGACGATAGTTGTTGCTCATATATTCATTATTCCACAGCAATTGGGTTTTTTAAGAGGTGTGTAATGTTACAAATGACAACACATATGACAAGCAAATTTTGTTTCATGGTTTTTTTTTATATTGTTATTATTCATGGAATAGTCTTAATATGCACGTACGCAGCTCAATTTATTAAAAAAAAACATTGGATTTCATTTTTTTTGCCATATTTTGTTTGAAATGTTTCTGATTTTTAATTAGTTGCAGAAGATGCCCTTTATCTACAATTAATTTTATGTACATGTTTTAGCTATATCGTTTACAGAACTGGATAGGCAGAGGGAACCTGGGCGCTTTTCCTGCATACTAGAGCAAGGTAAATGAAAATATGATATACGTATTTAATTTCTTCAACATGGAATTTAGCTGTAAATGGAGAATATAACTGTTGCACTATTGCGCCCTTGCGCCACGACTAGCCTCACCATTTATATGATTTTAAGATAAGCATTTCGTTAAAATAATGTGTTACTTACTTACTTACTTTGCTTCACACTATATCCTGCTCATGGCAGGGTAGGCAGAGCGAACTTGGGAACCTAGTGTAAAGACACTCCGTTCTACTTGCGTTCCCCACTTTCCGCCGAATTTGAGGCATTGCGTGTTGAGTGGCGTAACTCAACGCCGCGCTTTTGTCTAATTACCAGAGCGAAGAAACGAAACATTAAATATTTAAATTGAAAATGATAAGTATTTCATTTCCTCGACTGGGGATCGAACCTACAACCTGTCGGTTACAGTCACACGCTTGTGCCACTACGCCACAACAGGCCTCCATTCCATGAAAATAATTTGTTAACAAATTTATTTCATATAAGTCAAAATTTTCAATAAATCCAAAATATATATTATTTCTCATATGAAGCCAAGTTTACATATAGATTTACTCGTATTTTAAAACGTCACTGTTATGAAACGTAAAAACCCGGTGTTGCGTGACAGACTGATAACAGTCTGTAGCCATGGCGCTGTATTGTTACCCCCTGTGCTTTGCATTCCCCCATTTTTTAAAAAAAAATATTCTTTTTATAACTTTTATGGGATTTGGTTATAGCTAACCAGAGGCCTCTCGTGGCGCAAGAGCATAAGCCACTCGAGTAAAAAGTATTTAGTATTTTCAATTTCAATATTTAATATTTTAATTTCACTGGTAACCAAGCAAAGCGCGACGTTAAATCTTTAGATTAATTCAGCGGATATTGGTGAATGCAAGTATTTCAATAAAAACGGAGTGTCTTAACAATATGCTCTCTTTGTCCGTCCTTAACGAAATATCAATCTATAATAATATTGTAAAACTAAAAATATTTGGTTGGACGGGCTTTTCTCCAGAACTACTTTCAATCAGAAAAACTTTTTGAATTCTCTAGTCTATTTACTGAGGAAAACCACATCGCTATACCGTTTAGAATGTGTCATTCTTATGAACATGACACATGTCACATTTCTTGTCTACTTTTATTTAAGCAATGGGGCGAGGTCGTATGTAAAAGATTATTTTATAAAGTATAAACACTTGTTCAATCCAAACAAAAGGAGATAAGGCGCCTGATATGTTATAATTGAATATAGGTCGCTGACCTGACCCTCACTTATCATTTCAATTGTGTGATATATATAGTACTAATATTGCATACTTTGCATAAGTAATTGTGCGTTCAATTCGATATTGGGGAACTAAATATTTTCATTTTCTTGTACTTAGTTGAAAAAAAGGGGCATTAAATTTCGAAAATCACCAGACAATCTTTAGAAAATTGGAGGGGGGGGGAAGAAATTAGAAACGGATTGTTTTAAAAACATATTCCCACAGTCCATACTGTTATATGCGTGATACAGGGTGAAGCTAAAATAAGTTATTGTCAATTTTAAATAAAACAATTTTAACCGGATTAATCGCGTTTATTGAATTCTAAACATTTTTGGGAAATCCGACGTTTCGAACACTTTACAGTAGTCCGTGGTCACGGGTAGACTACCCGATTCAAAGATACTATTAAATTATTATCAATTTTCTTTTTAAAGTAACGCAAAATACAGACAAGTATACTCTACCTAATCCCTTACTACGAGCGCGGAGTAGCCATATAAAACCAAAAACTGAGAACAAAATATATTACCGCAATGGCATTTATGTTAAATTAATGTTTAGTTTATAACTTGTCATTAAAATTACAATAACTAAAAGTGGGATATTTTATAATTACCAAAAAATCACAATCTCATCTTGTTAAAGAGTTTGTAGCTTTTAAAGAACAGGGCATTCATATAAAAAACCGCACTTAAAACCGATTAGCGCAATAAACAAAATACTGTTAGACACGATAACTTGACAGTAAATCCGAACGATTACCATTCTGATTGTTTAGATCACAATTAATTTTCATAAGGAGCTTCCGGCGCGTCATATCCTCAGCGACATGCCCGTGTGCATACAAATTGCACATTGTGGCGCCATCTGTCGTTGTTGGCGTCTGGCCATTGTCTCTATGTAGAACCAGAAAGGCCCTATAGGGCTTTTCTATTTATAAATTAATATATTCAGCACGTAATAGGGTGGGCAGAGGGAATTTGGGACACTAGTGTTAAGACACTCCGTATCTCTACTCTATGCCTTGTTACAAGAGCGAAAAAACTGAAAAAAACAGTAAATATTTCATTTGAAAATATTAAATATTTCATTTCCTCGAGTAGGCACGAATCCACAACCTGTCGCGTTAACATTCAACACTTGTGCCGTTGCGCCAGGACAGGCCTCTATCGTATTATAAGTATATAACTACATCGTATTATATATAACTACCAATAATCGGATATGCTATCTTTCGTTACTGCAAACGGATATGTGCTGCGGTTTGCGAATATTTAAATTTATTTAAGTGTGAAACTCACTTACGCAAGTACAATAATGGTTAAGATTTATTACCGATAACGCAACAATATTGTGAACGATCAACTCTTATCAGCAAAGACTTTGGAGCCTGTAGTAGTTTCCTATTACCATTTTAACATCACGCTGTATCCTGTATATAGCAGGGTAGGGCAGAGGGAACTTGAGAACCTAGTGTTAAGACACTCCGTTCCAACTGATACACTTCCGTTCATCACTTTCCTCTGAATTTGACGCATTGCGTGTTAAGAGGCGGATCTCAACGCCGCGTATAGTAGAGCTACTAGGATTTTTAAATAATTTGACTTTGGATTCCTACAATTTTAATTTAAAAGTCCTTGTCATAATAATTTTCTAATTTTATATTTAAATAATTAATTCCACAAGTGGGCATCGAACTTAAAACCGTTGTGTATACAGTAAGACGTATGCACATGCGGTTTATTGAAACCAAATTAAAACAAACAAAAATAATTTTAGTAAAAGGCCTTCGTGCTAAATTGAAAACGTGTTTGACACGCGACCAAATCTGAACCTACGAAGTTATGTATGCTGGTGAAAAAAAAGTGTATTCTTAAAATTAATGTTTTTTATCTCTAATTTTATTTATTTTTTCAGCTTCACGCTGAATCCCGCATATGGCAGAGTAGACAGAGGGAACTTGAGAACCTAGTGTTAAGACACTCCGTTCTATCACTTACTTTCCGCCGAATTAGAGAAATTCGGTGTTGAATGCCAGTACAGTATTTCGCGCTTCACCTTATTACAAGAGCGAAGAAATGAAAACATTAAATATTTAAATTAAAAATAATTATTATTTAATTTCCTCGAGTGGGGATCGAACTCACAACCCGTCGTATTTACAGTCACACGCTTGTGCACCTGCGCGATTACAGCAGACTAATAATGACCGCATGTTATACTAAAAAATGACATTAAAATAATAATTTATCTTTATTTAAACGTGTTCAATGCTCAATATGATCATACCAAGCATGAATCAGTCAAATGACAAAGAACACTACCTATATCCTTTACTG
>DWMZ01002183.1:0-14564 GCA_018249855.1 Eueides tales michaeli | reverse complement strand
TGTTGTGGCGGCCATTTTGAATTTACATCAATAATGATTTTGTATAATTTATAGCTGCTTGTGCCACGTATAGACAATGAATAGATACATACATCAGACCTCATGTATATTAACAAATATTGCGTGGTCCTAATGTTTTTGCGTTTAGCTTGTTTGATTTATAACATTGTTTTCTCAATCAGCCAACATTAATATTTATGACTGATGTGCTCTAAATCTGCGGTGAAGTTCGTAGATAATGTTGTGACAAGGTATTTTATTAAGTGATTAGGGTGGTTCCTTGAGGCCTGAAGTTGTTTTATGGCTTTCCATGACGTGAAAGCACAAACGTGTGACTGTAAGCGACACAGGTTGTAGGTTTGATCCTCACTCGAGGAAATGAAACATTTAATACTTTCATATCAAATATTTCATAGTCGCTTAGCAGGATTATACTCTAAGCCGATATTAGATATATGTGTGCTTGGAAGTTTACAATAATGTTTATCTTATTTCGTTCACTGAATTAACCTAATTCGCAATTCACAAGTACTAGAGACATATTATCGAAATTATTCATAGTCTTTTTGAATATTGAGTGCATAATTCAATTATGATAAAATATATTTAAAAGATTCCATTAAAATATATTCTAAAATTTCCATTCCATATTTGGTTTTTTATATGATTTGTTTAATAAATGTGTTTTAGGAGGTTGTGGGCTCGAATCCAGCTGTCATAAATATGAGCTATGTTGAGCTTATTACGTATAGTTTTTTTTATTACTCGGTTGTTTACTTACATTGTTTCTGAGCATGAAAATTTATCAGCTTCACTCTGTTTCCTATACATAGCAGGGTAGGCAGAAGGAACTTAGGAACTTAGTGTTAGATCCACCGTTCAGTTCCCCAATTTCCGCCGAAATTAAGACATTGCGTGTGAGTGGCAGAACTCTACGCTTCGTTTTGCCTTGTTACCATAGCGAGCAAGAGAAATGATAGCAATATTTTTTTATTTTGAAAACTGAAATATTTTATTTCCTCTAGTGGAGATCGAACCCAGAACCCGTAACAGTAACACGCTAGTGCCGCTGCGCCACAAAATAAGTTTAAAATAATTGTTTTAATACATGAATTACCATAAAATTGTATGGTCTGACATATAAAAAGGAAATTATAAAACCATTAATAATAAACGGAGGTATCGAACTTCCTTATTCTTAATGTCGGTTAAGAACCCACTTACTTGATAGAATACGCGAAGGCCATCACAGCATCTGATACGAACTGTAGCTGTCTCTCGAATTCAGTATTGTTTACCGTCCTACGCTCTTTACCGGAACATAAGTTCTTGTATTGACCGTTGTATGGAGTTTTGGGGCTGCCAGGATAGCGGCACTGGCAGTGATTCTCCCGGAATTCTGAAATTATTATATATTTGTTAATCTTTCTTAAAACGAATGTGGTGATATACCTTATATTGTTTTTGACCTGCGTCTCTGTCGGTCAAAAGTGAGTAGTAAAAGAGGGAGTGGGAGACCTCGGTGGATCTTCGAAAACACAGTATCTACTATACTGGAGGAGGGTCACGTAAAAAGCATGAGGACCCCCGACATGTATGAAGACGTCGATGACAGTGGACATGGCGAAAAAGGTATGCTGAGAACGTAGCGTTTGACGCTCCGTTCTCGCGAAGTGAACGTGAAGCTAAGTCTGTCGGTGGTACTGTAGCTCATGAATGAATAAACCGATTTGAGCGCAAATTTAATCGAAAACCTTGTTCATTACGGTGGTCTGAGATATAATCGCCGTGTGATTCCGGCTTAGAACAGGATCACCCTGGTACTGCTGGTGTCGTAAGAGGCGACTAAAGTACGAGTGGAAGAGTCACGTTGTCGGCAATGGCAACACGCATTGGTAGACTCAACCGGATTGTTACCACCCCCGGCATTCAAAACCGGCGTTAAGTAGTGGTTTTGGCCACTGTGTTCGCATTGGGTAATGCCGGGCCCCGGCGCACATCCACCTTACAGACCGGCAACGCTCCTGTAGATCCTCTGATGCTACATGGGGCCGTGGGCGGCGGTGATCACTTACCATCAGGTGACCCGTACGCTCGTTTGCCGTGTCTTTTCCATAAAAAAAAAATAATTAAGTGCTATAAGTACAAAAAATTTGTACGAGATAAAAAAGTAACTTTTTGTGGATCGGTTGTTTTTTATTTCATTTATAAAATTTAGTTTGCTTGTTGGAGTAAACGTTAATCCTTAAAAATTTTTGGAAATCAGCCAAAGAAACTGTGTCTCATGGCCCTCGATTTCTTCTATTTTGACTAGTTCAAGACATTACACACAGATTGGTGAATCCTAACACCGTGTTTTATTTTATTGTAGTGAGAAATTATATATTATAAGGCTAGCTCAAAATTCAAAATTTAAACTCAAACAAGTGAATAAAATGTATAAAAGATTAAGATTAATAGTAACCTGCTATTGCTTAGTAAGAAAAATATTTGGTGGGATTTTTAAACGTTCATGATAAAGGTTTGATTGATTACCGCAACTCACGCCTCACGCCTCAGTGCCCACGCCTAGGTTACCGCCCTGACGCTATCGCTACGCTATTAAATATTTATGTTTTTACTTCGGTTTTTAGTCGACTTCAAAAAAAGGAGATTACCAATTTCACATTTACTTAATAAGTGAATGAAACTAAGAGACTTCGTATGAAGTAAATCAAGTTTTATTAAAATTGGCTAAAAAAATCTAATATATTCTTATTCACGAATTTCTAGATCATGTAAAATATAGAGATCCTGGTTATCAGTAGGTTTTTAAAGTCAGTTTCTTTACTAACAATATGCTTATCACAACTTATCCTATATAATTAGTAATAGGTAAATTAGTACATTTAACCAAAATTTACATTCAATTAATTGGAACTACTCACCAACAAACCACGGATTTCGTTAATTATTCTTCACATTAAGTCCCAAGAAGTACTCCTTGAAGCCGTTCACATGGTTGGTCACACACTGATAGTTCCTGCTACCGCTCTCTCGCTACCATCAGACACTAAAGCTCTGGCACTCCATCCATCTGAACCAATCCAGCTGAAGGAACTGGTGGCATTTACTCTTTATACTGCTCTCATGACGCCAGCTACTTCTTGACCTGAACCGAATATTATTGCCCCTGAGAAAAAAGATGTATTCAGCCCTGTCATAGTATAACAATGACAAGTGTGCTGTAAGTGCGTCCAGTTGTGGGTTCGATCCCCACTTAAGGAAATACAATATTTAATTTGAGACATTGCGTGTTAAGTGATGGAACTCAACGCCGAAACAACGTTTAAAGCTTAAATTAGAGCAAGTAATGCTTGTGATTTTTAAATTTACTAATAACAACTTTTGAGTCACTAAGAACAGAACAAAATCAATCATAATTGGGACGACGAAATAATACTGACTACGCACGTTGCTTAACTGGATATATATTTTGAGAAGGCTTAGTCAATATCCTTAAGATAATTAAATATGTGTTCAATAACAAAAAAAAAATTAAAAATGTTACAGGACCTTTATGGCGTAGAACGTTTGACTGTAAACGCGTAGTGGGGTCGATCCCCACGCATGGAAACGATTATGATCAACATATCTTTATTTCCTGGTTACAAAGGAGAAATGCAAAAATCGGTCTTTTCTGTTTATTTTTTTTTGTTTTATATTGTAGCGTGATATTAAAATAAATATTGAATATCCAAATAAAAAAAATCGAGACACGATTAAGATCATTTTCCTATAGATTTCAGAAATAAATTAAAATGAGATAAGATCAAAATTATGATGATTTATTAAATCAAACAAACAGTGTTCGCTGAAAAACACGTTAAAAAGTGGATTAATGGCAATCTAAACTGTTTAGGACGGAAGAAGTTTGACGAATTGGGTCACAGATTTTTTGCACATATGTATACCTCTCCTGTACTATTATAGAAGGGTGAAATATTAAGTCATTGTTTTGATTTAAAAATATTAACTTTTTATACCGTAACTATTATAAAAAAAAAGAGAAGTATATCAACTTCACGCTGTATCCTGAACATGAATATAATTAAAAATATTGAATAAAAAATATAGTCTTTTTACACGTTTATATATATTTTTTTCTTTGTGTATAAATCATATATTAAAAATGCAGTTTTTTTTTAACCTGAAATGGTAAAGTAGAGTGAGAACCTGGAAACCTTCGACACTCCGTTCCCTACCTAATATCGATTTATTGTGTGTTTAGCAAAGATGTTCAACACAACAAAATATTAAATATTTCATTCATAAGAGTGGGAATCAAAACCACAACCATCACGTTTCCTGTAACACCCTTCTGCCAAAGGGCAATGACAGCCACGCACAGATATACAACTATTTATATTTTTTTTTACTAAAAAGACGAACTTGCATAGTTTTTCCAGTACAATTAGCTCAAATAATGTTGTTAGACTTTCAGAATATGCTGTGTACTTTCAAAAATTACCGTTGTTGCTACTTAGCCGTTAATGTAGCCAACAGTTATCCCAACGGCCGAAACAACCTTTTTGGTCAAATCCATTTCCCATCCATCATGTTAGAAACTATGTTATAACGTTAGTAACAGTTGGTAAATGGCGTTATTAAATAATTTTGTATATGAAAGCTTATTATAAGAAGCTTTTTATAGTTCAAGAGTACAAGCTCGTTATCGTAAGCGCGACAGGTTCTGGGCTTGATTCCAATTCGAGGAAATAAAATATTCAGTATTTTAATTAGTTCGCTCTGGTAAAAAGGCAAAGAGCGGCGTTGAATTCGGCTTAAATTGGTCTTTTAAAGGGAACGGAATATCCTAATACTTGGAACCCAGGTTTTTTTTAAGTACCATTAACGTTTTTAAAAATTACTGAGGCTTGTCGTGGCGCAAGGGTACAAGCGTGTGTTTGTAAAAGATAGGCTCCACTCGAAGAAATGTTAAATATTTAAATTAAAATATTTATTACAACTAGTCTGGTAACATTGCAAAAACGTGGCGTTGAGTTCCGTTTCTTTAATAGCGGAAATCAACGCCGTGCTCGCTAAACGCAATTGGCGGAAGGTAGGGAACGGAACGGAGTGCCTTGACACTAGATTTTCAGGATCCCTCTGCCTACTCTGTGCCCTGTATCAATAGGCGGGATACACACTGAAACTGTGAAAATACCATTAACTAAGCGGGAATATTAAATATTTATAATTTAAATATCTAATGTTACATTTCTTCGCTCTGCTAATAAGGCAAAAGCGCGGCGTTGAGTTCCGCCACTCAACACGCAATAACTCAAATTCGGCGGAAAGTGGGGAACGGAAGTCGAACGAAGTGTCTTAACACTAGGTTCCCAAGTTCCCTCTGCCTACCCTGCCACGTGAGAGATACGATTTGAACCAATCTCAGTGCGATCGTCTTAATGAGCATTTTCTTTCCTACGTGTGGATTAACACTTTAAAATATCGAATATAATACAAAAATATTTTTATTTGATATAATATATACAAGGGTAACAACTTCTAATATATTTTTATAAAAAATACAATTAATCTTAGTCAGTACAGATTCGTCTATCTATAATTCATTTATATTAATTTCTACAGGTCGTTTCACAAAATACTAATCCATTAATTCACTTAAGTCATATTATAACGAATGACTGAATGTATTAGGTACTCTTTTTAATTTTAAGGTGATTACTACTTTATATTTATTTTAACTTTACGCTGTATTACAAGCACTTAGCAAGGATAGGCAGAGGGACCTAGAAAATCTGATATTAAGACACTCCTTTCCGTCCACCGTATTGTGTTGACTGGTGGAACTCAACTTTGCCATGTTACCGGACTGAAGAAATTCATATATTTAAAGCTTAATTTTCTTGAGTGACGATCAAACTTACAACTTACTATGTATACAATTATATTTATTACTTCTAAATATTTAAGTTCACCTAATATTAATATTGAATAGTTATTAGTATTAAGTTGACGCCGGTCGTGGCGCAGGTCGTGGCACAAACGTGTGACTGTAAACGTGACAGATTGTGGGTTCAATCCCCACTCGAGAAAATGAAGTATTTAATATTTTCAAATTATATGTTTATGTGTTCATTTGTTTGCTCTGGTAATAGAGCTAAGCGTGGCGTTGAATTCCGCCACGAAACATGTAATATCTGAAAGTGGGCAATGAAACGGAGTAATATCTTAATACTAGGTTCCCTAGATCACTTTGCCTACCCTCGCATGATACGGCGTAAAGATAAAAAAAATAATAAAAATAATTATACTTATTACATTCAAATTTAGTACTTATAAATATTATGCAATTATTTGTATTCCACCATTTTGTTGTGGCGGCCATTTCAGATTAACAATGTAACAATATTGATTATATGTCATTTTATCGTCAGAACTAATAAGCCCGAAATAATATAAGTCCTAATCCAAATTCCAGCTCAGTTGGACGTCCGGAAGTAGATAAAATTGAGCTCGAAAGACAACATACAGGGCAAGCCAAATAAAAGCTTGTGAAAAGAGAAAAAAACCGTTAAATGAGTGACTGACGGACTAAGCACAATCGTAACTAAATGACGTAGATAGTTTAAACTCGGCAAATATTTCCTTTGTGACTATAGAGCAGATTCTTCGAAAACCTTGCATATGATAATGTTTTTTTAGGTTCACACAGTATTTCGTGTACAGCAGGGAGGCAGAGGGAACCTGGGAACATAGTGTTAAGACACTTCGTTCCGTTCCCTACCTTCCACAGAATTTGAGACATTGTGTGTTGAGAGGTGAAACACAAAATCGCGCTTTTCCTTGTTACCAGAGCGAAGAAATCAAAATATTAAATATTTAACTTCCTAGAGTGAGGATCATCACCTAGTTTTATTCCTTGTTATAATCCACATACAAGTTACCTATCTTAGTATTTTTTCTTTATGATTCTAAGTAAACGGGAAATGTTCGCCAAAAACAAAGCATAAATAATGGTTGTAACCTTGATTATGTTAAATTATAAATTTGTAAAGCTCAAACTTAAACAGGTAATAAGCTCACAATATTTCACACACAACATTTCTGGTTTTTCTATTCGTTGTACCAATCCTAAAAACTATGTGAAACTACTGTAGCGGTAGCTGCATTCTAAAGAATAAAATGGTTAGTAACACGTTTGTATGTAAATTTATAGGCAATGAAATGGCAAGGAAAATGTTTGTAAAAATTTCAAGTAAATTTGTGGTTTTAGGAAAACGTTTATTCAAATAGTTATGTAAATATAATAAACTAGCGACCCGCCCGAGGCTTCGTCCGCTTGAATTTCATTATTTTATTTATTAATTTCAACTACTTTCTTGTTCTAATGACATTATTGAAGAAGAAGAATTGATTGAGATAAAGATTTTGTTAATATATTTATGTATTCTTTATGTTCTTCTTGTTTTTAAATGTTTAGGATTTTTTTAATGCGGCAATCTGTGGCCGAACATGACATGATTTTACTATGTACTGATGGACCCGTGCGGCTTCACCCGCTTAAAATATACCAATATTTATTTAAAATATACTTAAAATATACCAATATTTATTTAAATTGCTTACTAAAAAGTCTTTAAATACTTAAGTATGGTTATTTATACTATAATACATTCAATATATCTTTATTTTTAAGTGTAAGTCCTATCAAAAAAAGGGTCAACAGTCTTGGGAATTAATCCCCACAAGCAAAAAGACTGACAGACTCGAAAAAAATTAAAATTATTTTTCTGGGATTTAGTATCGTGCAAATAGCAATATGCCCTTAGAAAGACATAGTTATTTTGAAATCATCCCAAAACTTTTATATCATTTTTTCAATCACCATGCTAACAAAATAAACATAAAAATAATTATAATATGATATAATTATAATAATTATAATAGAACTACGGAAATGACGGCGATGTGGAACAGATGGCGATAATGAAAGCTTAAATGTAACCCCGTGTAAGCTACTTAATAACTTAACTAATGAATCGTAAATACTATGTGTTTTAATATGTATGTATGTGGTATTACTGGAACACTACTTTGTACGCTTGCTTTAATATAGAAAATTAAAAATATTTATTATTTTATAGTAAATGTTATTTATAATACCAGAGGTAATTTGGCGGCGTTTATTTCTGGAGGCATTGCAACACGCAATGCCTCCAGAATTCGGTGGAAACTGGGGAACGGAAGTAATTTGTGCCCTATGACTATGACCCTATTATATACGGGATATGGTATGAGACCGAAAAACATTTTTTTTCTAGTAGACCAACCTCGATGTTGATTTTCATTAAATAAATACGTAATGTAACAATTTGGGTGATAAATGTTATTTAAAATACTTGGTTGGGATTATTTAACATTTTAAATGAAATAATTTTAAACGGATTAATCGCGTATATTGGATTTTAAGCATTTTTGTAAACCCGACATTTCGAACACTGTACATTAGTCCGTGGTCACGGGTAGACTGAGGTGGCATTCGTCTGTTAGTTGACATAATTATTATATCAAATTTCCGCCAACGATTTCTTATTTGCCTCGTGTGCTGCCTAGGATTCTTGCAGAATGAGCTTACTGTATCCGGTCCTCTGGTGAGGTGTGTTTGAGACTTTAATTTTTTTAAGAGTGGATGCCAGGTGTTAGAATGTTTCCAACCATCCAACAAAATCGAATATACGCGATTAATCTGCTTAAAATTGTTTCATTTAAAAATACTAACAGTAAGTTGGCGGCGTTGAGTTCCGCCATTCAACGTAATGCCTCCAGAATACTTTTGATAAACGAGGAACGGTATAAGTATCATCTGGCAACCATACTGCACAAGAATAACAAGACTAATGTGTTATGAAAATCCCCGACACCAAAAACCTCTCCATCATCTTCATAAAGTGCTTGTACCTCTTAAACTGCTATTACGATGTTTGTAATTCATGAGAACCACACTGATGAACTAATTTCACAATAATAAAAGGACATACTGTGCCATAGATAGACAGACAGGTCACACATACGAGTATAACCCCTGTTTTTGCGTCGCTGGTAAAAAGTTTTACATTTACTTTATATATATAATTATATTATAAATATTAACAGTATAAAAGGCAGGAGGAAATTAAATATTTAATATTTTCAATTTTTCGCTCTGGTGACAAGGCTAAGCGCGGCGTTGAGTTCTGCCACTCCACACGCAATCCCTCAATGCATCAAATTCGGCGGAAAGTGGGGAATGGAACGGAGTGACTTAACACTAGGTTCCCAAGCTCCCTATGCCTACGCTGCCATGTGTGGGATACAGCGAGAAGCTGAGAGAGAAATATAACTTACGTATGTATAGTTAATTTAGTTAGGACCTTGGAAAGTATCGTCGTTGGGTGTAGTGATAAGAGCGAGCTCTAAACGACATTGCGTATTGAACGCCTATCCAATTTGTATGGCCACTTTAGCGAAAAATTGTATCACTCGACAGCTGGCTATCTCAGCAGTGGAGGGATGTTTGTGTGTATATATATGTATGTATGTATGTATATGCAGACCTGATTGATAAATGTTATTATTTTTTTTTTTGGATTTTTTGAGATAAACACTGTATCCCTCATATCATAAGGATAATAGTATATAATATTTTAAATTGACAAAATTTTATTATTCATTAACCAATTTTAGTCAAGCTAACACTGAATATTGAAGATTGCCAAAATATATTAGTAAAAACTGCATTCAAATCTGGTCAGCCGCATTTGATGCGTTATAAGCATGAAATGTAGTAAAAATCTTCAGATTGCGGTGGTGGTAAAGTGATAATTGGCAAAACTTAGTGCTGCATTTTTTCTATTATATGACATTAATTTCCCCTCATGGGAATCGAACTCCTAATCATCACGTTAATATACGTAGTGCTGCTGCGCCACGATGGCCTCCGCAAAAAAGGAAGAATTGAATTCAGAATTTTTTATTACAAAGTCGTCCCACATTCGACCAAAATAAGCACATATTTTTATATTCATATTTTTTATATCAAATACCTCAATAAACGAAACCATAGACAAATTGCCATAAAATTTAATTAAAAACATAATTCGTACTCGACCTTACATTCGTTTGTTTACTTATGATTTCGTTGAAAACAAACGACTTAAAATGGAATTGATTAATTAAAGTCACATAGCAAGATAGATATAAATTGGCTTAGCGTTAAGTTATTGGTTCTTTAAGTGCAATGAAACGTTTCTCCGGTTTGATAACAGACGCGTGGCGCTGAGTTCCCACTCTGTAACCGCGTGGAGGGCCTAATAAGTAGATTTTTTGTTTATCTTACTACATACGATAATAGTTTTGTTTAGCCTTTCTTGAGCAAGGTCACCAGGAAGAATGAAGAGATCTGGGCATATCTTTTTCGCGTCTTACATTATCATCAATCTCTTTATACGAACCCTTCATGGGTCCCCATGCCTCCTCCTTTAAACATGACCTTTCTCCAATATCATCAATACTATGTTTTTGAAAGTCAACCGAGATCTCCCACTACCCCTCTTACCTGTATTTTTTTTTGTCATTCTGTCATCCTCATTCACTCATTCGCATGCCTAAACCACCTGAGCAGGTTCTTCTATTACCTACCTGTGTATGCAATCAGCTTCTTCATCGGGTATGCAATCAGCTAAACTAACACCGCATATCCTACTAAGATAGAATCAAATCTTCATAGCCGTAATATATTTTTTATTCTTCTTTTAACAGCCGCGTTTTGCTGCCGTATAACAACTTCAATACCAATTCTGCATATCTGTACAATGGTCAAACATTTATCTGTGCCGCTGGAAGCAAGGCACCGTTGACTCTGTTACCAGCAGCGATACGCCTTACCACATCCTTATTTCGTTTGTATCGTCTCTATTAATCATACTTTCCAGATATACTTATAGTTATGATGAAATATAGTAATAATCTTCATTGCGGTGACAACATTAATGCTATGGCGGAATTTAACCTTAAATTAAGTAATTGGTTATGAATAAAGGTAATGTTAAACTGTGAACTGATTTATTGGAATCTATTTACAGAAACACCATCGGATATAACAAAAATTGTACATACTGTTTGTTAATAATCGTTTTTTTAATTTGTTTTTTTTTTAAATGAAACTATCGCGATGCAGGTGCTCCATGGTTTAAATAAGTACGGGCAATAAATTTCATTTGGTATCTCCATTAGTGCTGAATTCGGATAAAAGTGAAGTAATGACTGAATATTGATATCGGCTCAAAAAAAATGGTTTATATTCAAAGAGTTCAGTACTTCAAAAAATGAAAGGATTACTAAACAAAACTAAGAAATAAACAAAAGCACATTACTGGAACGCCATTTCAGGTCGTAAATGTACAAAACAGGGCATCCAGCTTACAATTCTTTGTTAGCTGTATGACATATAGCCAATATCCAATTTGTACTTTCACGTATTCCAAAACAGGATATATCGGCAGTTAGCATTATTTATAGATGTTTACACTGTATATAGATTATTAGAACATTGTATTTTCTCGGCATATTTTTTGGTTTAGCTTTTTTACTTTCTTTATAGATGAGATTAAGTTCTATATTTTTTGGATTTACGCTGTATACTGCAAGTGGCAGGCAGAGGGAACTTGGGAACTTTTTAAGATACTTGTTTCCAATTAAAACACTTTGGCTTCCAATTTTTTGATAAATTTAATGCGAAGCAATTTGAGTGGCGGAACTCAACGCCGAAGCTTGACTCGTTTCCAGGGCAAATAAATTCAAATATCAAATAAATGAAAATATAAAGATAAGAATATATATTACTTACGAAATGTAAGTTTAAATTTGATATATGGAGGGATGTCACTGTTGACAACAGATAAAGTCGGAACTAAGAAGTGCCAGATGCGCAATTTGTCTTCTTAAACGAAAAGCCTCTCTTTTCCGCCATTTAAGTTTTTTGATCGATTATCTCATTTCTTCAATAATGTATTCAGCGCTCATTTTTTTATGTTATTTTTTGTTATTGCCTGTGTGGCTCAGGGGTACAACCGTACGTAAGTAGGACAAGTTTTGATTCAATTCCCATTCAAGGAAATGAAATATTTATTATTTTCTTTTTTTCGTTCAGGTAACTCTACCTTAAATAACAACCAACAAACATAAATGCCTTAAATTTGGAGGAAAATGACAAAAAGTATTGTTTCAATGGAAACAGAACGTCTTAAGACTAGGTTCCCAAGTGCGGGATACAGTGGAAATTCTTATACGCTTGTTACAATGGTGAGAACTTATGGCGTAGTTGGTCAGAGCGCTTGAATGGTAGTCAAGAGATGCAGGTTCATGTGATTGTTAAGAGTGGAATTATACTTTAAAAATTATAAATATATTTAATAAATATCATTTCAAACTATAATTCTAGCCAATTGTCTTTGGTAGCGCAAATTTGTGAAAATCTCCCTACGGAGACGCTGACAACAAAAACAAGTTGTAACAAGCGTATAAGAATTTCGACGTAGTTTGATGAGAACGTATGGCTTAGTTGATCAGAGCGCTTTTATGATTTCCAAGAGGCGCAGGTTCAAATCCGGTTACGTTCAATTTTTTATATGCTTTTAAAATAAACAATGTCTTGATCATAATTTAAGATAACAAAATATTTATATTTGTCTCATAAGAAAAAGATCATATAGAGTATTCTACACGAGAATTTAGGGCGTCGATATCAAAACGATCATCTTTCGTTTATACTTGTACCGTTCAATTCACTTAATGGCTTAATAGTGGAGGGCTTCAATCAACATCACGAGAGGCTTGACTATTGGGTCAAGAACCGGATATAGAATAGACAATAGCTTGAAACAAGTTTGGAAGTATACGGTAAGGTTACATAAGGTTCCACAGTTTCCTATAGTACTTAATGACCATAGTAGTAAAATTAAGAAATTGGTTGGTTGCTTACATGTTAAAAGCAAAAAAATAAAAGTTTATTGCTTATACATCGTAGCTTATATATTTTTATAGATGTACATTTCTTTTGTTTAGCTTTACATTGTATTCCACACATAGCAGGATAGGTAGCGAGGACTTGGGACTTGTGGTAAGACATTAAATAGAGACAATAAATATTTAAATTAAAAATATAATTTTTTCAATTTCTCGAGTTGGGATCGAACCCACAAGCAGTCGCGTGTACAGTCATACGCTGTGTACTGCCTTTTATTTTTTCTGATCTTTCTCATTTCACTTTTATCACAAGGTTTTCCTCTCCTAACTTAGCTATGAGCAGGATACAGCGTGACAATAAAATCAAATCTCATAAATAACATAGATACCTTTAGCACAAGGCTTGGTGAGTAGCTTTTGTCATACGCCCCTTTGCTCGCCACACCGGAGTCTTTTACCAGCTTCTCTTTCACAGCTATACAGATGCCGTTACGTGCTAAAAGATCTTCAAGTTCTTCGAATGCCTGAAAAAAAATGTTTGAATATCTTTTTTTTTTATTTGGAAAGTTTGTTCTTAAATTTTTTTTATAATAATATTTTTATTTTAATTAGTCTTAATATTTCTCGAAAATCCAGTCGATTAGACTTTAAAAAATTGAGGATAGGTCTTTTAGGATGCATAGGATAGCAGTAAGACATGATTTATCGATAAGAGATAAAATAAGAGATAAAATCTTTATTCTTCAGGGATCTCTTAAGCAGGGATTCAACCTTACTGAAGCAGAAAAATGTTTTTTTTTCTTTCATTACATTTCAACAAATAGTATAAAATGAAAACCGATGACCTGGATTTGAAGCCACATTTGAGACATTGCTTTTTAAATTTTATTATATATTATTCAAATAGAATTTTTCAAAATTTTTATTTGATCTTTCACTTAGAAATATATTTTTTTCTAACTATTTTCAACAATAAAAGAAATTAAACGATATATAAGAGCTTATATTAAAAGGTAAAATTTACGCTCAAAACGAAAAGCCTTTTACACAAATATGACGACTTTCACACCTGTTTTAATAAAAATATAAAAGCTAAAACAGACAAATGAATAAAAAAATGTAGAGATGTCTATATGATGACGTGACAAAGGAGTATTGTATGTTGACGAGTGACTCTACTGTTTGCGCCATTTGAGATTTTGATGTGGTTTTTGTTTATTATTTGTTCACTCAAGTTATTAATGTCAGAAACATAAACAGAAATATGTAAAAACTATTTTCATATTCTACTCTGACTTCTCTGCGCCACAATAAACCTCATAATACTTTATACCTAGAGTTAATTTATTTGAAATTCATATATGTATGCAACAAAATATTTAAATTTGAACACAAACACAAACATATAGAAATTATTCTGGATGACCGCTACAATATTAGTTGTGTATGACAGTGAAGTAATTCATATCGACAGCTTCGGATTTATTGGTTTGTTTGAAACACTTCGCAATTTAACGTTTTAACTTTCATCTTACAATGCAATTTTAACTACA
>DWMZ01002182.1:0-14569 GCA_018249855.1 Eueides tales michaeli | reverse complement strand
TTTATTTAATATACAAAAATTCTTCGGAAGCTTTACTTAATGAACAGAGTTGCCGTTGGAACGGAGTGTCTTAACACTAAGTTCCCAAGTTCCCTCTGCCTACCCTGCTATATGCTGAAGAGCTAGAGTGCCGCTAAAAAAAGTTTTTTAGTTACAAACAATCGCCTATAACAATGAGAGCAGACAGTTATAAGACACTCTTTTATGCATGAAGGTTAAAAGCATATAAAACGTTATTCTTACTAGTCTTTATAATCTAATTTAGTATAAGGATTACCGAGCCTTGCTCGGTGTATTTTTTGGTAAATCATGTTTTTTGAAAACTATATTTAGATGCAGCAAATTTCTTATCAAAAAAAGAGACAATAATCGGACTAGAATTTTCCGTACCCTGGTTCTAAGACCGACTTCTCACCGGAACTACGACGACAAATAATAATAAGAAATATTTCATATTCTCATTTCATTGTGTGGTAAAGAGGCAACATGTGGCGTTGAGTTCCGCCAACGTGCTTCCTTAGTTCGAGGTAATGTTGGGAACGGATGAGTCTTATTGCGAAAGGAGGTTTTTAAACACTTCCACTTCCCCAAATCTCTTTACCAGATTTATAAAAACCTTTTATATGCTTTCTTAAATAATTTTACTAGGTACATTAGCTTCCTTATATTACGAGCTTAAAAAATGTACCTAACAATATTCTTTTTGTTCACAATCAGGACGAAATGAATGGAGCGTAACTTGAATGAAAAATGATCTGTTATAACTAGAGCGGCGACATACGGCTTGAAATACGAGCTTAAAAGTTCTTTAATTAATAAATTTGATGTGTTTGAAGAAATTTACTGCGTAAAAGTTTTTAAGTTCAGGTTGTATTTTGGACATACTCATAGCAGGGTAGACAGAGGGAATCTGGGATCCTAGTGTTAAGATACTCCATTCTCATTAAGACACTTTCGTTCAACTCTTTCTGTTGAATTCTTCAACAGAAAGAGAACATAAACCGCCATTTTTTTACGGACTTTTAGGTACTGGCACATACGTTCCGGCGAATAGTTACTGTATTTAGTGAAGGATTTGGGTTAAAAAACTGTTAATGTATATTTGTATTATTATTTTTGTGTTTTGTAATAAACAATTACAACAAGGATGTATTTTGTTATTTTTAAAATGAAACCACATAGGGGAGAATTCTGAGGAACATGTTAAACACCTTTAAGTTAACATTAAGTTCCCTCCGCCTTCCCAAACATGTGTAATATACAAAGTAAAGCTGAAAATACAACACATATTCTTGTACATCGCACCGGTTTTAATTTATACAAGTTAAAAAAGAAACTAAGGTGAGAGTGTTTATGTCTTTATTTTTTGGCAGTTTTTTTTTAATTCATATTTCATTCCATAATCAAAGAGGAATTATTATAGAGACACATTGTTCTTCAGTGTTAGCGGAACTCAATACACTTTTTATTGCCAGAGCGGGGAAAGAAAAAAAATATTACCATATTTAAAATCGAGTACGTATAACAAAAAAAAAAAAATTATAAATTTATATAGAAAAAAATATACGAATTGTTGACAATTCTCATTAGTAGTAAAGTTATATGAATACATCACGATACGTGGTTGTATTACCACACGCCACAATATATTTTAAGTATTATTTATTTATCAATTCTATTAATCTTCTAATACTAATTAATTATTCAGTTTGAGTATTAAACAATATTTTATATTGAATGATGAAAAATAACAGACTCAAGTGCAATCGTAACCTCAACAGAGACATCTATACAGGACTGAGAGCGTATCGCTAGTGTTCCTACAATGTGAGTCGAGCCGTCATATATTCTAGTTGCTCTTGACACTACTTAGAAAACGACTTTCTAGTTATTATTAATTTATTTAATATTATAAAGGACTCGGATGTATATATTTTTAAAGCTTTACGCTGTAGGTATCCCGCACATTCCGCGGTAGGCAGAGGGACCTTAGAAATCAAGTGTTAGGACACTCCGCTCCCTTTAATACACTCCCGTTACTCACTTCGTCAAATTTGAGGCATTGCGTGTTGGATAGCGGAAATCAACGAGCTGCTTAGCCTCGTCATCAGAGGTATGGTCCAGGTGCATATGAGTGCGACTGTATACCTGATAGATTATATTTATTCTTTTTAAAGAAAATGAAATATTTAATATTTTCATTTCCTCGCTCTGGTTACCAAGTTGTCTATGCCTACTGTGTTATGTGCAGGCCATCGCTTGAAGTTATAGAAAAATGAAATATTAGGAGCATGCGAAATAACGAAATAAAGCTGAATGATTATTTATAAGTATTATTGAGTAATTGTTGTATAGCAGAGTATATAATTTAACGTTATTTACAAACTAGTCTAATAACATTTATTATTACAGCAAGTGCTCGGTGTAATTGTAGTTATAATATTAAATAATTACGTAGTACTTGATGTTTGCTTAGTACACTGGTAGCCACGCTCGTACTTCAGGTGTATTTGTGCGAAAATTTAAAATTATATTAATCTTTCCTCAGATGTGAGGGAGTCTCATAGTGTTTCAGATAAGAAGAAAAACGTAGTGAGTTATCACTCTTCTCGCTACTAGGTAAATTTTACTTCACTAATGATACATTTTAAATATCCCTAAGTTAGAATCCAACCCACAAGTGTCGACTATACAATCACAAGCTTCTGTCACTGAGCCACGACGGCGTCATATAAATAGATGCTATCTAATAATCAACAGAAATAAGCGACGCGATCAAGCAAAGCAGTCACGTCGTCGATCATAAAGAAGATCGCATTATGAATAAAAACTGATGCTTTAGACGCTTACATTTTCACTTTTCGATTCTTAAGTAGCCTAAAAACGGCGTTGGGTCCATCACTTAAAAAAATGCAATATGAACGAAATGAAAAACGAAAACAAATACCTTTATTTAATAAATTAACTTTGTGAATATTATTACAAAAAATCACAATGTTCGTTTATTATAAAAATATTTAAATAATTTATAATTTCTTACAGAGTTAAGTTATTCGTTTTAGTATTTGCATATTAACGTTAAAATTATAGACAACAAAATAAGGAACCTCAAAGACAATTGTCAACCAAGCATTGCTTGGAAGAACAATATCGTCCTTTAAATATCTCAAGTATAAAACGGAAATCTCAAACGAATGCCTTTTGTCTGCGAACAATGCTTCGTGTACCATAATCTTATCTGTGAGTGGTTAATTTATCTTAAACTAGTTCATCTTCGTAACTTGATGAAATTTATTTAACATATTTGCGAAAATGTCTTCTGAACTGCGCTTATATCTATTGTATTGAATATCAATATCTACGCCGCATATAGCAGGGCAGGCAGAGGGTTGTTAAATTACTTTGTGATACAAGACATAGCGCGGCGTTGAGATAAGCTATTTAACACGTAAAGCCTCAACAATTTGGCAGAAAGTGAGGAACTGAGTGTTTTAAAAAAAAAAGAACTTAAAGTAAATGCGTGTTAAAATTAAAGAGGAAAATTAATTAACCATCAAATATCAAGAAAATCACTGCTTCATATGAGCAAAGCTCGTAGCTCTCAAACGAATAATCTGATTTTCATAAAACAACTAAAAACCACCAATAAACAAGGCATTTCATTAAAATAACCGCTCCCAATAAGATTCATTCAATCAGGAGCTACGCTACCACAGACATACACACAGATGAAGCTGTTATAAGCTTGACCCCTCCTTTCTCGTCAGTAGTTAAAGACAGTTTACATAGCTATTTGTATGTTAATTAGTGCGACAACAAAACAGCTTAATTGTGACAAACAAAAGGACGACCAACATTAGCATTAACAATATTTTACTCTCTCTTAAGAGCTCTTCACTAATTTATGTTTTAAATACATTTTATTCTCGTAATTTGTTTGTTGATTTTCGTGCTTATGAGCATGAAAATATATGGTTTATAATCTATCTTCTATCATCTAATTGTATTTTATAGTATCACGCAATATAAGACACTTCGTTCCCCACTTTGCGCTAAATTTGAGGCATTGCGTGTTGACCGAACAGATGTTAGGGCGAAGACATGAATATATTAAATATTCCATTTTCTCGAACCCAATACCTGTCGCGTTTACAGTCGCACATTTGTGAATCTGCGTGACGACAAGCCTCTGTCTATATTTTTGGTTCATTAAATGCCCCACTAGAGACCGCGGTGCCGCAGAGACACACACCGTCTGACAGTACACATGTTAATTGAGAGCTCAATTCCCACTGGGAGGAAATATACTACATTTCATTCCCACGCTCTAGTAGACAATGCGCGGCGTGGAGTTCCGCCAATAGACGGCAACGTCAAACTATTCCTCTCCTCCTACCCCGATATATACGGCTACTATATTAAGTTAAAAGAAAAATAAACTTTTTAAAGTTCTTAAACTACTAAAACATTCAGAAAAGCAATTAAAAATTTATAAACATCTCCAAATATCCATTTAATGACCGTCAAAGAGTGATTATTCTGTACAATTATAGAAGCTCCTTTAATTAATCCGAGACGAGCTTACAAACACTTTTCAACAGTAAATTTCTATGAAAATTTTAACTTTTACGGAATAATCGTTAGCTGTAACGCTACAAAGTGTTTTGAGATAATTAATAAATATATTTAGAGTAGACAAAAAATTAATAAATATATTTAGAGTAGACAAAAAACGTCTGTCGTGGCTTCCACCACGCGTGCGACTGTAAAGGCGACAGGTTGTGGGTTCGATCCCCACTCAAAGCATCGTTGATTCCCGCCGCTTAATGTCTCAAGTTCGAAGGACTGTGGGGAACGGAAGTGTCTTAATTTTTCGCCAAATTTTTAAGACATTAGAGTAGAGTGTCGAACCTGAATGCTGCGCTTTTTCTCCATAAAGGGGTCTTGATGTTGGGAAATAATAATAAAAGTCTACCTACGAATAAAAAAAAACGCGTAATAGATTTATTCTTTCACCAAAAGAAACTAAGTATTCGGAATTTCAAATTTATATGATATCTTGTGAGTGTATGGTAATTCATTCAAAGCTTTGAGACGTCCTCTCTTACAGGTGCTGTATCTTTAAAGTCTACTTAGATATTGGTAATGTAATATTGTCTTAGGGGCTTGTAAATAAACATCGTTTATATCTTAAATTGTTACTTAAAATAAAAAGTCGTGATAAGAACCTTAAAATCATTTTTAAATACAATTCAGCTATATCCTACTACAAATACTTGGTTTTTTGTTTTGATAATATGACGTTTGCTCTTTTTGAAGGATTTTATTTCAACACTAGCAAAAAAGAGACGGGTCATTTGCCGTCATTAGACGATGCGTTGATGATGACTGTAGACGGAGATAAGAGGATTGCACCTCAATGTCAAGGATAAGTTTCTAACAAGGATTTGTCAAGTATTAAATACTGAGTTGTATTTTACTGAGGTGAGTTAGGATTCGATTAAATTTTTGGGCACCTAGTGTTATACAACATTCTGTTCTCCATTCTCCGCCAAATTCTGGAGGCATTGCCTCGATACCAGAGTAAAAAATTAAAATATGAAATAATTAATTTTAAAGAAATATTTCTTTGGATCGAATATAAACTTAGAACGAACGTGGTTTAGAGACAATGAACTAAGAAAGTACAATTACCTAGAATGAAAATACTTTGCAGATAGTAATCTGTAAAGTATTTTCATTCTGATTCTTTTAAGATTAAACTGTAATAACTGTACTTCAAAGAGGAAGAATATATAGTCCAATACGGGACCGCGAAGTATGGACAACTTCAAGCTTGAAGTTTTACTTGTTAAACTGAATGAAAGACAATTATTTAGATTTATACTACCTATACTATACATTAAGTAAATCATCTAAGTTTCCGTTAAAAAAAGTAAAGAAAATCATCAATAATAAATAAATAAAAATAAGATACTTGGCTTACAATTACAAAGAAGAATAAAATATATAAATTTAGAATGGCAGTGTAGATAGACGGAAACATGGGAACCTTGTATTAAGGCACCCCGTTTCGTTCTCTTAATTTGAAAATATTCCCTCAACACGCAATGTCTCAAATGCGACTGAGGTCGGGAACAACACTTAGTATGTCCTAACACTAGATCACCAAGTTGCCGCTGTCTACTCTATCATTTGCGGGATACAGCGTAAAGCTAAACAAATGTATGACTCTTTACACATTTATGTATATACAAAGGATATTTAATAAAACAGGTGCTCTGAATTATTCATAGATTAACGTGTTATGTTCATTCGTAGATTACCGTCGTGACGCATTGAGCGAGAATTATCGACGCATTATTGGAGTTTAAATAATAAATTCCTGAAGCTTTTACTGCTACCTGCATTACTCGTTAATTTTACAACGACGTCTGTCCTGGTGTATAAGGTGGTGGGTTCAAACCCCAGTTGAGGAAATAAAATATATCATATTTTTATTTCTTCGCTGTGGTAACGAGGCAAAATGTGGTGTTGAGTTCTGCCAGTCAACACTAGTTACCTTAAATTTGGCAAAAAGGGAACGTAACGGAGTATCTTAACACAAGGTTCCCATGTTCCCTACGCCTACCCTGCCATGTGTGGAATACAATGTGAAGCTATAAAACGCCTAACGTCTTTACGTATAGAAATCCTGTTGGAGTGTTTTCATTAATTTCGATATGACCCTACATTCTATGTCAATGTTTAACGCCGTGTAATTCAGTCCGTGCAGGCCAGGACCAACGCGAGGGTCGGAGTGTAGTTTTAAAAATTCTCATCGAAACTCTAATAGATACCTCCTGCATCTTTGTTATCCGTTTCTCCGCCCTTCCATCAGAAGTCACTGTCAGAAGTCCAATATCTCTTTGGTAAACCATCAATATTGTCATACATTTCTATACAAAACTGATTATTTATGAGATACAATGACATTGTAGTTCAGTGTAATATATTTAAGTTAACGCGTGTTCGTGAGTTGTAAACTAAAAGTAATAATTGAAAATACTTTACTCCTTTTAACGGGTATCGAACCAAGAACTATCATATTACAGTAAGACTCTATTTATTCATGTTCGAACACTTCTTATGAAATAAAAAGCTATATTTATAATTTATTCTTAGTTTCCTTTGCGTCTTCAACAAAATATAATAAGCAATTTAGAAAAGTAAGAAAAATAATCACCAGCGAGAATCGAACCTAGATGTTTATATTATTCACTGTTCCACTATACTTGGAGGGTGTCACAGTAATAACAAAAGTTTTATCTATACATAATCTCTAAAACGATATTTATTACAATATAAGTTATAATAAACGCACACCACGTATCGTACTTTGTGAAGGGATGAAGTACTGAGCCGGGCTCTACTAGATGTCAGATTATCAACGGAATATAAGGCAGGTTATTTTCATTCTTATTATAGTATAAGGATTCTGTTTGTTATAGTCTCGGTCTAGACTAGGCGAGAGAAGGTCATTAGTTTGTAGGTCTTGAATTGCATTCTTGAATAAAAGTATAGATTTTTAGTGTTACATAATAGTGACTGAAGTTTAAAATTTTACGCGTGTTATTACACATCACAATATTAAATACTGATATATATTCTATTGAAGTGAGTGAGATTCATTCCAGCTTGAGGTTAGCCGGGCACAAGCGTGCGACTGTAGACGCGACAGGTCGTAGGTTCGATTCCCGCTAGAGAAAGAGAAACAAATCTCTCTATATAATAAAAGCAAGCATAGCTCTCTAATTCATCTTCTATCAACGAGTAACAACATTTTCAAACAATTATTTGATACTTCAAGGATTCGTTTTGAAAACGTAAAAAAAAATAATAAATTTCATAAAAGTTAGATTTGAAGCGACAACCATTGAGTTCAGTCAAATATATATCTTAGATTGTGCCCCAACAATGTAACTAGACCTCAACAATATAAATATATTAGCATATAATTGTACCGACCCTCATCAAACATATTTAGATAAGTGAAGTCACAGGATTATAAGAAGAAAAATACCTAAGCCTTGCAGAGATTACAGTACTTTGTAGTTTTGTTATCGTTATTCGAGAGACATAATAGTTAGAAGTTTAATTAAAAACCTCTATTTACATATGAAAATTACGTTAAATTAAATATTATATAAGACTGAAGTTTCTAGCAGGTTTATTATACTTTGTAAGAGATTTTTAGCTATACGCTGTATTCCACACATGACGGGGTAGAAAGAGGGAGCTTGGGAACCTAGTATTAAGACATTCCTTTACGTTTTCTATTTTCTGTCAGTTTTGAGGCATTGTGTGTTGAGTTGCGGATCTTAACGCCACGATTTTGTGTTGATTAATTATTAAACATTTTATTTCAATGAGTGGGGTGCGAACACACGACCTGTTGCGGTTACTGCGCCATGACAGGCTTTACCTTTTGTTATATTTTATTGTGGATGAAAACAGACACATTTTTTACTTTTACTCATCAGCGTACATTGTAAAAGTCACACGTTAAGTGTTTGTCTTAGCGAATGGGAACAAAGAGAAATATTAAAATTAATCATTATTGGCCGTCGTGAATTTTAAATGTCTTAGGCCCTGTAAGCTGTACAATTCGTGGGTTCAATTGCCACTTGAATAAAAAGCGCAGCGTTGAGTTCCGCCAGTCAACACTCAATGTTTCGAAAGCTGGACGATACCTGAGGTACGGAGTGTCTTAATACTATGTTACCTCTACCTACACTGCCATATGTTAGATACAGTGTGAATCAATCATACCATCAAGTGGGATCGAACCTGCGCCGATGGTTCTCACATCGTATCATTTGAACACGATATCACTGTCACAATACCTCAGATATAATAATATAGTCTATTTATATAAGAAGATAAATAAATTCCTTAATAAACTTCACACAATATTTTAGGACAGTCCCCGACAGTACATCCAGTGGGGTGATTTTGATTTACGTAGTAAACACAAAATTGGAAGAGCTATTTCATGGTTCATATACATTTATATTGAACTCTATTTTTTCTAATAAGCATACCCACCAAAAACATTTCATGTAAAATGTTGCCAAGACGTAAAATGTATTGCTTCACCGTTTTGCTACCGTTGTGCAGGTGATGTAAATATTTATTTTCTGAAGTTGGTATCAAAACAGCCAAGCCATACATATTTTTAATATTTTAAAAGTGTTATTCCACACTTAGGAAAGAAAAATACAAAATTTCCAAGAGGCGCAGGTTCAAATCCTGCTTCGTTCAAATTTTTATACGTTTTCAAAATATAGTACAAGCCATACATTTTTACTGATATGGAGAATTTGTGAAGTTTGGGTCGATAGAGTTAGGACGTTTAGATTCAGAATCTTGTCTCTACATGAGATCTGACATCTTTTTGATAGGGCAAACGTAGACGACCACATAGGTCATCTTGGCAACATTTTACATGAAATGTTTTTGGTGGGATTTCAGTTCTTTTTGTAAGTTGTTAGGCAGTGTTTTTAGTGTATATTTTTTTATCCTTTTTTAGAATTGAATTAGGATGTCTTTCTTGCACATCTGCTGATGAGCAAGAAATACATCCTAATCCCATCAATAAAATTAAATTATTGTTATAAGACTCTTTTTGCATACTCACATTACGAATTGAAAATTTATAGTTATTAATATCAATCTAGTATTGAATAATTTGATTAATAAGGTGTTTTTCGTATACTGAACTTTGTTCACGTACCAAATTCGGCTTTCTAGCACTTCAGGTAGTACCCTAACATTTTGAAATCTCATATAAACGTCCACCCTCCATTTTAGGTGATGAGGAGTGAAAGTTATAAGTTTATATTTTTTTTTTTGTTGTATACTAAACTTAGTTTACATACCAAGTTTCAGCTTTCTAGCACGTCGGGAAGTTGCCGAACACTTTGATGATCATCAGTGTGTCAGTGACGAAATCGACGTATTTTAGATATCAATAAAATCTATAGTATTAGAGTCATTCAATTGAGACTTTATATGTTTAATTAGTCTATTATTGACATCATATCTGGAGAATATGAATTATCTGGTGCAGGCGTCGCTTTATAACGAAAAAGTAAATTTAAAAAGTAAAAGTAAATTTAAAAAAATGTAAAAAATAGTAATGTATATAGTAGTAAAAGCTTTAGTATTTTATTATTTAAATTTTAATAATATATTGGTAATTCTCACTTAATGAGTTACAACGGTAATCAACGAACTGAACGTAACGCGTTAATCCTAGGAATAATTTAGAGTACCCGTTTCATTAAATATCCTTTGTATATACATACATATATATGCATATATAATTATATTTTTTAACTTTACGCTATATCCACATAGTAGGGTAGGCAGCGGGATCTTGATAACTACATTGTTAGGATCCTAGGTTTAAATCCTCATTTTCAGGTAAATTTATGATATTGAGTGTTGAGTAGTGGAATTCAACACTACGTGTCTTACCTTGTTAATAAATACTCTTCCCATAGAGAATGGGATAACGGCACCTCTCGTAGTGTGTTCGTAAGCTTCTGTAGGAACCTACATTTTAAATGTCGGTGTTTAACACCGTGTTTCAGTAAGTACGAACGAAGTATAAAACCACCTAGTGCGTCGTCGAAACTCTAATATACCTATATATACTATATATAGCTACTGAGTATTGGCCATTCGTTTCTTCGCCCTTCCATCAAACTGTCAGAAGTTCAATACTTCTTAGACAAACTACCAATATTATCGTACATTTCTATACAAAGCCGATTATTTATAAGATATAATATCAGTAACGTAGTCGTTCAGTGTAATTCGTTCAATCATCCTCTCAGTGTTTAGTAGTGGAATTCAACGCCGCAATTATTTATTTGCTTAAATTTGATCCTCGAACCCGCAACCTGTCGCCACGACATGCCTCAAAATTCATAATATTGTCGTATTATGGGAAAGAGCGACACGCAAAATCCCTTTTATGAACATGAACATTACAAAATTATCTCAACGACGCGTATGCTGTGTACGAGATCGTTAGCGGTAACGGCGTTACTTATAAGATAAGAAGACGTAATTAGAACCTTAATCTTTGTTTATTAATATTATTGCTTTAATCAACGTCTATCGATCGAGACAGAATCGAGAAAGAAAAGAATAGATTAGGACGAGTAGGGTGTAAAATACACGCACAGAATAACTTATATACATTAAAGAAAAAGGAATGAAGAATACAAGATCTTAAAACCTAATAAGCTTTATTGATATGATAATAAAATTTAAGTAATCCAAAAGCTCGTTAAACTTTCCATTGTTTTATACAAAGGCGTTTGAAAATTGAATAAAATAGTACAATGCGAGTCAGCGAGTGGAAGTGCCACTTCTAAATAAATACTTAGAAACAATGCAAGCTTTTGTTTAAGTAAAGTAGGCGTGTAATTTTCCTTTTCTCGGTTATATTTTTTTTGGCCTAAACCAAAAATGGTTTTTAGACAATAAATTAACGTTAATAAGGATGTTTATATTTTTAAATCTTCTCGCTGTATCATGCACGTAGCAAGGAAGGCAGAGTGAGCTTGAGAGCCCAGTGTTAAGAAACTTCTGTTTCCCATTTTAAGTCAGAAACATTTTTTTCGAGGCACAGAAACACAAGCCTTAAATTCCGCCACTAAACATGTCACGTAAATTTATTCAGAATTTAGTGTAAAGTGCGGAACTGAATATTACAATGGTAACGGAGCGTCTTCATTATAGGTTCCCAACTTCCTTCCACATTTTATGCTATGGTATACAGCTCGGAACTAACAAAAAATACAGTATCCATAACATACATAACAAAATGTTTGTGGCTCTTAAACAAATGATACGATTTTCATAAAACAAAGCTAAGAACCACCGAAATGAACAACGGTCTCCATTAAAAGAAAACCTCACTCAAATTAGTTTATTCATTCAAGAGCTACGGTGGCACTGACCGACATACAGATAGATCAATCATCAATCTTATAAGTCCCTTCTCCTTTTAATTCGGGAGTTAGGAAATATAACAGAAAATAATATAAAGAGGTTCAACGCCGAAAGTTTTGTGTTTGTCGCTAATTAGAACTTATATTGGGACATTTAGCTAATTACAAAGCTTGTACAGTAAATAACCTTTTACAAGATGAGGGCTTATTCGATGAAAACGTTCTACTTTTTGTATAAAGAAACATACATATATATGTCAGTAATAGTTGTATTATATAAGCCTGTCGTAACGCAGGGGCACGAGTTTGCAACTGGTAGGTAGGTTGTCGGTTAGATGTCCACTGGAAAAAATAAAATATTTTATATTTTCGTCATTCAACATTAGTACACTCCCTTTTCCTATTTTCTGTCGAATTTTAGGCATTTCGATCTTAGGTAAACTCAATGCTGAAACAGTAAGAATTAATAAATTAATATTATAAGAAATATCTGTGTACATTTTCTTGATTACATTCATGACCGCTTCTTTCAAGGCTTTTATTCAATCTAAAACAGCTTTTATTCCATCTGGAAGAGCTGGCTCTTTAGCCATAAGTCTGCCTTTTGAGTATTTTGTATAGTTTAAAAAGATTATGTCTATATTATATCGTTGTGTACAAATAAAGTAATAATAATAATAGTCATTTTCCTAACCAACTATAATCTACTTTGGTAGTATGTGTAGTACTTCAATAGATATGTAAGCATCTCATCTGAACAAGACGCGTTAATGAGAATTTGGCTGAGAGCGAGAACAAATACGTAGATAGATAAAATTGATTCAGCATTCTATTTAGTGGAATAATTTAAGATTTGTTGGTTCGATATTCACTTCGGGAAATGTTTATTTTCCTCAAGATTTTTAGCTTCATGCTATGTCCTGGAAATCAGAAAAAGCGAAAGGAACATAGGTTCCCTTAGGTTCCCTATTAAGAATTCTACATGTACTTAGTTTACGCTGTATTTTGCATAAAGCAAGGTATAGAATTCTTAATAAGAACGAAGTCTCTTAACATTAGGTTCTCATGTCCCCTCTATATAGTAAAATATATAATTGAAATATTTAATATTTTCAATTTAAATATTTAACGTTTAATTTCTTCGCTCTGGTAAAAAGGCAAAGCGCGGCGTTGAGTTCCGCCACTCAACACGCAATGCCTCAAATTCGGCATAAAGTGGGGAACGGAAGTGGAATGGAGTGTCTTAACACTAGGTTCCCGGGTTCCCTCTGCCTACCCTGCCTTGCGCGTGTCCATCCTGTCTGTAAAACTAGTACTATATTAAGTCAATACAAATATTTACATGAATATTATATATGTTCTCGTATGTACATGTGTTCTGCTAGTATTTTGTATAATAAAGTATATCTACGAGTTGTATTATTAGTTTAAGAAGTATTTTGGCACACTTTAATGTTTGTTTCTTATTATTATTGCTTTAATCAACGACTATAAATCGGACTTATTAATATTTCTCAGTTATATATTATAAGTACTTTTAATTAAATAAATATTTTTTATAATTATATTTATGCTTCTTGAACTAATTCTAATGACTATCATTAACTTAATATTATTTTTATAATTCCTGTCTTCCGCCACTCTCATTCCACTTTACGTGGTCCTTAATATCCTCTGTGGTTGGTCCAAGCTGTCCGTGCCCGATTAAGACAGTACATATTTTTTTATAATTTACAATTAGCCCCTACTGCATATGCCACAAACACAATTTATTTCATAACCTCCATAAAATAATATTTTTCATACAATTATTTCAGTTCAAATAATAAAAGATTATTTTTGTATCATAATAATAATACAAAAACACAGTATATATATTTTTAATGAATGACCGAGCGATATCCCGCCGACCGTGGTCAGGTCCGGTAACGAAGTTAACTCGGACAATTGACAAAGAGAACAAACTCATACTTTTTATTAATTTTAGTTTCATTAATGTCTGAGTTTCAATGCGTCGAAGAGGCGCATGCGTGCGACTGCAAACGAAATAGGCAGTAGGTTCGATTTCCATTGGATGAAATGAAATATATAATATTTTCATTTTCCTCGCTTTAGAAACGAAGCAAAAGTGCGGCGTTGAGTTCCGTCACTCAACACTCAATGTCGTCTTAATTCTGCGGAAAGTGAGAAACGAAGTGTTTTAGTTGGAAGAGACCGTCTCACTGGGCTCCTAGAAAACCTATCTTACGATACAATGTAAAACTATTAAAAAAAAAATGACTTTCGAATGTATTGAAATCTAGCATTAGACTCGTTCAAGGCACACATCAAATATGTGATTTTGATTAGAAAATGGTTAAAATATTTTAACCACTTCCTAGAAAGTGGTTTGACTAGTCAAAATCACGGATATGAATATGGTGAAATAATTTATTGAATTTCAAAAATACTAAGTCTTGTTTAAATCTGTATAACAATGACTCTTTAAAAGGTATTATACCCTACAAGATGAATGAATCAGCATCATCATTTATATTCGATTGGGGCTTGCGATCTATTGT
>DWMZ01002181.1:0-14575 GCA_018249855.1 Eueides tales michaeli | reverse complement strand
TATATATATATATATATATATATATATATATATATATATATATATATATATATATATATATATATATATATATATATATATATATATATATATATATATATATATATATATATATATATATCGTATCATCATTCGGGTTTTAATTGTTATATTAGTTATGTTTTTTTATTGTATAATTGGTTATTTTTTGAAGAAAAATCACTCTCTTCTTCACCACATTTCTCTGCTAGAGTGAGGAAATGAAAATATAAAGATTTATGATTCTTTGCTAAGCAATAAAAAGAGTGATTTTCAGATTTTCAGTTGAATATTAAGAACTAGTGAACTATCGTAATAAGTATTAAAGTGTCATAAAACGCTGTATTTTGTCCAGACAAAGCATTTAGTGGCCTGTCATAGCTCAGAGGTACAAGAGTATAACTGTAAACAACAGGTGGGCTTGATGGCCCTTTGAAGAAGTGAAATATTGTATATTTTCAAATTAAATATTTACTGTTCCATTTCTTCAATCCGTCAACAAGGCAAAGCGCGGTGCTAAATTCCGCTCACTCAACACATAATACCTCAAATTATGCTGTGATATTTGTGTAAGGGGTATGTTTTAAATTTTCAATAAACAAAATAAAGAAGCATGTTTTTAAATATTGTACATTTATATTTTGCATTATTTAAACAAACAATATCAATATCTAATTCTGAACTAATTCATCGATTATCGATTAGTTACTTTATTTATTTCTATTTAGTAAAGTTTAACTTGGCTTTTTATTTAGTAAAGTTTGACTTGGCTTCTAAAAATGGCTTAGCCGATTATCTAAAATTTTTTATTACAAGTTCTTAAGCCGGTAAAAAAATACGACGTTTAAGGAAAAAGTTGTATGTCAGTTGGTGTCAGGAGTGGCTTAATTTAATTTGGAGGCTGATTTTTTTTACTTTTGCCGCCCTTTTTAATAAATGTTGAAGAACTTAAAAAAATAGCAATAATATATAACGAGGTGACCCAACAGGTTATAGGTTCGGTTCCCATTCAAAGAAATGAAATATTTTACATTTTGTTTTCCTCGTTTAAGTACAAGTCATGCAACGCCTGGAAAATTCATCCGAAAGTGAGAAAATTTGTGTCGTCTTGTTTGTGTGTGTTATATAATAATAAGTATAACTCATAATTACAAATTTTTTACTTACAGTTCAGTTTAAGTTTTTTCTTAAAACACTTTTTGAAATTAGAACGCAACTAGACTTTTTTTCGAAAACGAAACGAAACGTAGGCTCTCAAGTTCCCTCTGTCTACCTTGCCATGTACGGGATACAGCGTGAAGCTGAGAAAAAAGCAGCGTGAAGCTGAATAACATGAATTTGAGGCCAGCGCCACGCTAGGCCTCAAATTCATGTTATTCAAATAAGATAAGAAAGATAGACATATGGATAGATGGATAAGATAAGAAAGTGGGAACCGGAACAAAGTGTCTTAACAGGGAACTTGGGAACCTCCCAAGTTCCCTCTGCCTACTCCGCTATGTGCAGGATACAACGGGAAGCTAAGTCAGTAAATATAATATTAATCTAGCTTTTCTTGTCATAACCCGCATATAGCAGGTTGAGACATTCCGGCCCCACTACGATACTTCCGTTTCCAGATTCCGTCGAAATTTTCAGAAATCATTTTATATTACTCCCTAATATTTATTGTAGATAATATATAAGAGAAATTTAAACCATTTTAGCATTTTTTTCTGTGTACTTGAAATATAATACAGATTTACTCTAGTGAGATTTTTCTAGCTAAGTATTTGTGTTTCAAATAACAAAATTTTATAAAATCCAACTAAATTATGTCTTTGTTTACACAAACACTTTATAGTATATATACCTCAAGAAATAGTAGAAATAAAAGTAAAGTATCTAGAAAAGACATTCTTGATACGATGTCGTGCCAACATGTTTTGCTGACTGTTAATCTTTGCTTTGTATCTTGTTTTTACCAAGTAAAGCTAATGCTTTAATCTCCAATTTTCGTTTTGTTATTAAATACGAAAAATTTCAGTGCATTCTAACTGACCCTTAACTTATTAAGCAATTAAAGTTGTCCAAACAAAATGCTGGAAGATGTATAGTGGCAGTGTTTTATATAACTTTCTAAAAAGCAAAACACATAGAGAATTTTAACTACTCTTTTGTTTTATTCAATATTTTTTTAAAACTATTTTTTGAGACCAGCCGTTTAAGATTGATTCTGTTCAACCTCCCGCCAAATGAGACATTACGTGTACACTCTGGTAACAAGACATAGCGCGGAATTGAGTATCGCTACCAATACGTACTGTCTAAGAAATGCGAGCTATTTAGGAAAGTTAGTGTTTTATGCCGTATTTAAAAAATATTATATAATTTTTTAAGTGTATTTTATATTATAACCATTTTGATAAGTCTTTAGAGTGCAGCTTGTGACATTTAAATAACGACGAGAACACTCAGTTCTCGTCGTTATTTGTGTCCGTGAACCGAAAATAGTGCGGAGTTATATAAAAAAAATATATATAAAATATATATAAAAAAAATAATTACCCAATGCCACTGTGCTATGAAAGCCTATATAAACTTATAATGATGGAGAAAATTTTATGACAGAACCCGTGTTCTAAAAATGTATATAGGTATATATACATATTTATCATATGTTATATACATTAAATTTATACATTATACTTTCGTACTAGTATGGACAAGATCTTACTATAAAATTAACTTCTCGAACTTTGCTTTGCTACTTGAAAGTAGTTGCTAAGACATTCCATTTGTAAGGTTCCGTTGTTTAACGCCCCAATATGTTTAAGTAGAGAAAGAAGTGTCTAAACATAGGATTTTTATTGTGTTAAACGGAGGGAATGGAGTGTATTAACACTAGATACCCTCACCCAGCTATACAGGATTATTGCTAAATGTGGCATTTGAAATAAATAAAAACCGTAAACACATATTATTCTCTTCTAAACTATAGGCTAAAACTGGTTCTAAAACGATTGAAATGTGAAATGGAACTCTGGCACTGACGTCTCGTTCTCGGCTCTCGTTCAAAGGCACGCTTAGCAAATACTTCAGAGTCCTGGAAAATTATGCGAAGCGTTTTGAACAATTTACATAAAACAAGTATTCTAATATACAATAGAAAACAGGACACAGTAGTACAAGCGTGTGACTGTAAATGTCATGGTTGCGGGTTTCACCCCCATCTGGAGGCATGATATTTTTAACATTTTAATTTTCTCTCTCTGGTAACAAGATGCTGATACCTCCACTCATCATACAATTTTTAGAACATGTAGCGGAAAATGGAGAACGTAGTGTCTTAATACTATGTTCCCTCTGCCTACACTGGATATTTTACGCTGATATAGGGAACGGGCCTCAATGGGAAGCTAATGTCACTCTGCCTACACTGTTACGAGTACAAGCGGAATATAGCGATATTGTATAAATAATCGATATGATAAGATAAAAGAGTGCCTTTTTAGGCTCTTCTATATGGTAATAAAATTCATTCACCGCCCAAAATCAATCGATTTGATTGGTATATATTTTCTCAGAAAACATCCACTTTCAATCAATTATCTAGCTTACTCTCGCATTATGATAAATTGGTTCTGTAATTTTATTCAAAGGTCTTATAAAATAGAAAATTATTAATTTTCCATTAAAAAATATACATTTCAAAGTGATTGAGAACCTAGCGTAAAAATACTCCGTTGCAAATTGCCCAATTTCCGGCAAAATCTGAAGACATTAGTTGAGTAGCGTAACTCTAAGTCGTGATCTGCTTCGATAACGATATTCGTTAACATACTGAATATTATTATCATATATAGTTTCCTCGGGTTGTAATCAGTTACTATAGTGTATTTATGAAGTGTCTAAACGATACACTGACATGATTATTCCTTTAAGCTTAACACTGTATGTTGCACACAGTAAGGTAGGCAGGTGGAATTTGGGAACCAACGAAAAGTTCCGCTTCTTACTTCATTTTATGCAATGCTGTAAATAATTAATTTCCATATATTGTCTTAAATAGATTGAAAAATAGAGGATCTAGTGTCAACACTGAGTTCAAACTTTTCACTATCAAAGTTTAATATATATAATATTATTAAAAAAACTACATAATATATAAGAAAACGCTCGTATGTCTTTGTGGTCAGAACTCTTGGACAAAAGCGCTGGTTTAATTCCCGCTGCGTTAAAGGTATTATAATAAGCATATGTTTTCTACAAAAAAGACTTTTATTTTTTAAGTGTGTCACTTCAATAATTATTTTATGCATCTTATATCGATATATCCTAATAATATTTTACATATATTTAAAAATTGGTAAACATGAATACTTGTTCTACTTTAACGTACATATTACTCAACAGATTTGGATTTTATATAAGAATAGAACATAGGCTGCAAATTATTTACTTAGCTTCAAAGCGGGCGAAGTCACGTTTGTGCCGCAAATGTTTATAGTATTTCCTTATCCTCACTCAATATTGAAGTTTATACGCTATTGATCGTTAGTTTAGTTTAGTTTAGGCATTTGTATCGATGCCGAGGGTACACTTAGTTCTGCTCAAACACATCTCCTTGTATTTATTACTTGACTTACAGTTGACAAATGTTGTTTCCTTCCTTTCTTTAAAATACTCAGAATTGTTTATAGTAGAAGTAGAATTCTGTAGAAGTTCTTTTGTTTAGAAGTTTAGCTTCGAATTTATTCGATATCATTATTATTCGACATTCTTTTTCTGATTTACGCTTTATCACGTATATAGCGGGTGAAGAAAACCTCGCACATGGCAGGGTAGGTAGAGTGAACCTGGGATCCTATCTGGGATCTAATTTGAGGCTTTGCGGGTTGAATCGCGTAACTTTACGGCGCTCTTTGCCTTGTTACCAGAGCGAAAAAATGAAAACATTAAATTATTTCATTTAGAAATATTAATAATCAATTAATTTCTTCTAGTGAGCATTGAACCTAGAACCTGTCGCTTTAACAGTCACATACTTGTACCTTTGCACCACTACACGCCTTAAAGTTGAAATACTCCTTTTCTCATTTACCAACCGTAAATGGCGGAAACAAACGCCGTAGTTATCTAGTTAGCAAAGCCAGATAGCCACTTTTCATATTAAAATAATGAATTGTGAAAAGTAGTACCCGACCTAACAACCGTCAAGTTTTAAAATAGGCACTGTGCTGACATAAAAATATTAATATTTATTAATGTTTTGTATTTCAAGGTCGTTATTATTATATAAATTTTAATAATATTACAGTTAATGTAATTAATTGAAAGTGGCGAAACTCAACGCCACATGTTGTCTAATAATACTACTGACCTCAGATTTTTTTTAAATATTTATTCCAGTCGTCTGAGTCTATGGATGGACAGAAGTGATTATAATTAAGTAAAACTAAGAGTATATACAAAAAAAATGTATAAAAATGTTTTGTATTATGAGTAAATATTTAATGTACTGACTGACTATGCACTTGGCAGAGTCGCTAAAATCGCTCTCTTCCGTCACAATTTTTCGCCAAATTTGAGGCATTGCATACTGGAAGGCGGAATTCAACGCAAATTGTCTCCTTAATCTCTTTTTCCTCGACTGGGCCTGAAAATAAATAAATAAAATAAAAACAAGCAAAATCGGTATCACTAATTAGTGATAGACAAAAAAATAACTCAAACGCCATTCTCAATGAGACTTCAAAACAAAAGTACGCTTTGGCTAAAGCCGCACTTACCACCGCGTGTTTCTTCTGAAAACCGTTAGATTCATAAAGGGATTGCTTTCAATGATCTTGCCGTTTTTTCTCAAGATTTTTTCATAGAAGGTTAATTGAGTAAATCGTTTTAGATCTCTTATTATGTATTGAAAAATTTAGAGCAATACTGCGGTTGTGGAACGGTTAAAATATTTGAAAGTATAATCCTATACAAAAAATATATTTCTTAATGATAAATTTCACTTCTTGAAAAGCACGTTCTACCAAATTCTATGTTTTTTAATATTTTTAAAGTGCTAATCCACACTTCGGAAGGAAAAATACTTTTTTTAAGAAACGTATAAACGTGGCGGGATTTGAACCCGCGCCTCTTGAAAGTTGATCAAACACTTTGATTACTATGCCAGGAAGTTAGTCTGCATCGGTCCATTTAGCAACCACCACTTGATTGGAGGCCTACGCTTCTCGGCTACTTTCTCCTTTGAATGTGCCTGTGCGTCGTTTTTCGGGGACGTCCTAGCTGTGCCCAATCTCCTTATGTTTCTTTCTATGAAAGTGGCGGTTTTTAAATGAAGCGACTGCCATCACGGTATTTAAACCATTTTAAGGGGAAACCCCTGGAAAGGGGGAACAGGATTAGTAAAAACGGAGAAGGATAATTAGAAACAGGGGGACATCACTTTTATAGACTGGACGGAAATATAACAGTGGTGGCTAGAGGATCCGGGGTCGCGTACCCGTATGCATCAGAAAAAATATCGGATAGATATATGTGAATCGTAGGCAATCGTCTGCGAAATCTTAAAGCATTGCGTGATATTTATTCCCTCGAGTGGAAATCGAATTCACTACCTGTCGTATTTACAGTCACACGCTTGTGCCCATGCAACAGGATTAGTAACAATGTGATATTACGTGACTTTTATTTATTTGTTATTTTTTTTCAGCTTCACGCTGTATCCCGCACATGCCATGATAGACAAAGGGAACCTGTGTTAAGACACTTCTTTCCGTCGCTTTCGGCTGAATTAAATCACTTTGCTGGTTTTACCAAAGCGAGGAAATTAAGACATTAAATATTAATTTGAAAATATAAAATATTTCACTTCTTCGAGTGAGCATCGAACCCACGATCTGTCATGATCACACAATAGTGCCCTCCACCACGACAGGTCTGAACTTTTCATTATGCTATAGAAAATAAAAAACTGTATTAATATTTCGAATTTAAGCTATAACTATATTGAAATTGACTACCGGGAGCAATCCATTCTGCCATCCTATATTCTTTGTTTTCCTTTCGTACCGGGTGTTAAGTACTAAAATACAATGCTTCGCTTTATCTTACCTAGAACAAGATAAATTTTGAGTTTTACTGAAAGCTCAATTTTAAGTATGCGAATATTTATGTAAATCGGCTTTTTCGGAGATTAGTTCAAACAAACAGAAAGATAGATTGACAATTTATAAATTGAAAAAAAAAAAAATAAAATACAGATAGTAGTAAAAATATTCACAATTATAATATTATATTTACGTACATCAAAATAACACAGACATTGAAGCCTATCATGGCGCGGAGCCACAAGTGTGCTACATCAAACACGACAGATTGTGGGTTCGATTCCAATTCAAGGAAATGAAATAGTTAACATTTTCATTTTCTCGCTCTGGTTGCGAGACAAACCGTGGCGTTGAGATTCGCTACTCAACACGCAAAAGTGTGGAATGGAAAACACTAGGTTCCCAGGTTCCTTTTGGCTACACTGCTATATGTGGGATATAGCAAAAAATGCAAATATTTCAAGGGCCACCCTTTGGTAACCAATTCAATTAATAAAACTTGACAAGTTTAGTAATAATTAAACTTGACAAGTCTACTTTGAGTCTGATTAATCACATTACATTCCTTACGTTCCTTCCTAAACTTGGTTTGGGGCGATGAAAGCGAGGAAAATTGCCAAACGGCAATTTTTTCTACTGTTTGCCTTTAAATGATGATTTGGTCAAATTTGACGACGTTCTTGATACTGTGGAAATATCCTTATTTTTAGAAAATATTTGAAAATTTCGGCGCGGGTTCAAATTCCGCTACGTTCAAATTTTCAGCATTTTTTTTTCTTTCCTAAATATGTTACTTTCTTTCATTGCCGTAACTCAGCAGTATAGAGTTCAATTGTGAACTCGATGGTTGTGTGTTTGATTCCCATTCGAAAGAAAAAGAAATATTTCAGTTTCCTCTAGTAGGAGTCGAACCCAAAACCAGTTGGTTACAGTCACTAGCTTGTACCGCTGCGCCACGACAGGCCGTATTTATATTTATTTTGTTTAACATTTAAGAAATTTCCGCATAAGCAAGTAAGAAGCAGACACTCTTTTGTAAGCTTTTTTTTAGCTTCACGCTGTTTCTATATAATCTTCACTACAGGAGCCTACTAAAGGAGCCTAAGCATTCGACTCCAATTTTTCAGACATTACGCATTGATTAGTCGATCTCAACGCTAGACTTTGTCTCGATGTGACAAAGCTTAGCAAATAATTTACTCACTCGAAAGAATAAATTATGAAAATCATTTATTCTTTCGAGTAGGAATTGAACCTACAGTCCCATTTACAATCAGACAGACTTATTTAGTATTTATCTATCTCCAAATAACTTTTTAGTTTCCGTTTTCAAAGGCTGTCAAGCTTTCACACTTTGGTACAGCTTTCTGGTTTATTTAGGTAGATCTGTATTTATAAAGTGAGTGAACCGATTTAAATGAATTTACTTTTTAAATTAGTCAGCATTGAAAATATAAAATATTTCAATTTTTCGTGTGAGGATCGAACTTACAACCTGTCGCGTTTACAGTCACATGGTTGTCTATGCATGCATATGCGTGCGACATGCCTCATCAATGAAACAATTAAATTTGCAATACAAAAAATACCAAAACTTCTACTCATTTATTCTATAAGAATCATGAATAAAAATATAGAAAAAAAACAGTTTAAACAATTCCCGATTTCTTTATTTAAGCTTTTACAAAATTAAGAGGCCTGTCGTTGTGCAGCAGCACAAGCGTTGCCTGTAACCGACAGGTTCTGGGTTCGATCCCCAGTCGAGGAAATGAAATATTTAATATTAATTTAAATATTTAATGTTTTCAATTTAAATTTAAATATTTAATGTTTACATTTCTTTGCTCTTGTAATAAGGCAAAGCGCGGCGTTGAGTTCCGCCACTCAACACGCAATGCCTCAAAATCGGCGGAAAGTGGGGAACGGAAGTGGAACGGAGCGTTTTGACACTAGGTTCCCGGGTTCCCTCTGCCTACCCTGCCATGTGCGGGATACAGCGTGAAGCTAAAAAAAAACAATTAAATCTCAAACGAGGCAACTATAAATTGCATATGAATTTACACAACAGTATTGACTAAGTGAAGATATATGTTTTGCAAATAAAAGATCTACGAGTATTATACTTTATGAAGTGCCGGCTATTGTGTGTTTGATGTATCAGCGGAGTAGAAAATAGAATATCAATTTCTAGTGCTTTGTTCCATTTTTGACATGAAATAGAGGTATATTTTTATAAAAAAAATAAATTTAGGAAATTGTACCTCCACTAACCTTATTATAAAAAATGCTAGAATAACTACTGTATTTTATATTTGTTTTACATCATTTCTCAGAAGCTTAGTTACGTTCGTGTATCACAAACTATGTACGAGTATGTGCCAAATTTTACGATCGATTAAATACTTGAAGCGTGAAGACATATAATTCAGAATATGTGCATACATACGAGTACATATAAAGATATAATATTACAAAAATATTTCTGTATTAGGTGTAAATATTTTAAGCAATTCTAAAGAAGAAGGAATGGCGCTGAGCAACGTAACACAGAATTCCGTAGCTGAGTTCCGTAAAACGCAATAGCTGAAAAATTGGTTGGAAATTGGGAAAAGAAATTTCTTATTAGTAGATTGCCTCTACGTTTCATTCTATATTGATGTTCCAAGCTAAAAAAGGACCATATGTCATTAATAATTTGTTATATTTGAGGCGAAATCGTGGCGCAAGGTAACCACTCAAGTTAATGAAATATGTAATAGTTGTCTTTCCTCGTTCCGGCAACGAGGCAAAGCGGGGCGTTGAGACACGACACATATTATTTTAAGAACGTCCCTTGTCTGCACTATTTAATGAAAAATATTATTAACTGAAAATAAATATTTTTCTCAGCTTCACGCTGTATCCCGTACAAGTCAGCGCAGAGAGAACTTAGGAACCTAGTGTTAATATACCCCCGTTCCGTTATAAATTTTCCGACAAATTTGAAGCATTGTGTGTTGAGAAGCCGGACTTAACGCCGCAGTTTTAACTAGTTACCGAAGCGAAAAAATGATAATAATAAATATTTCTAACCTCGAGTGAAAATTAAACCCACATCCTATAGCATTACATACGCACGCTTCCTGCATCCTGGCAGGCATCAAAATAAATATAATTTTATTTAAATTTTATAGTAATATCTCATATCAATACAACAAGACACCTAGATTCTACACACTAGAAAGTAATTTAAAAATTCATAAAACTTGATACATATAATATTACGTAAAAAAACAACAGTCATTCATTTCTTACTATTTAGTGAAGTTAAATTAACTTCCACGTTAAAGTCGCTAAAGTTCCTAAATAAGTTAAAATGTTGAATTAATCACTATATGGAAATAGTTGTGACTTCAATTGGAAATGAAAATAAGTTTGGGGAAACAGTTTAGCAACTTATGTTCGATGTGGTTCAAATGTTTTTTTAGTATAATTTTGAGAACTGTTGTGGCGCAGGGGCACAAGTGTGACTGTGAAAGCGTTAGTGTGAGTTCGATCCTCATTTGAGTAAATGGATTATTTAATATCTTCATTTCTTTGCTTTGGCAACAAGGCAATGCGCAACGTTTAGTTTCATCACTCTAAACGAAATACCTCAAATTCAGAATCTATTCTCAAGTTCCCTTTACCTACCAAATTAAGCGCGGGATACTACTATTAAGAAATCATAACTTTGAAATAAAGCACAAGGGAATCTCTTCCTTTCGCTGTGTTTGTTTGTAAATTTAAATGTTATGGGTTTGTTTTCCCGCTCGCAGAAATTAATTATTTCCATCTGGTAATAAGATAACGCGCGGCGTTGGGTTCCTTTGCTGATGAAAATTGGGAAACGGAGTGTCTCAACACTCCATCTGCCTACCCTAGTTTGCGGGAATCAATAGAAAGACATATAATTTCATTAGTTTTGCTTTAAAATATAATAGATAATTGTTCATATACAAAGATACTTAATTATTTATATTATTTTTTAATTATGTAGAGCTCAATTGTGGCAACCTAGTATAGATCAGCCTTGAGTTCCCCCATTCAAAGTATAGACCCTCAGGAATTCGGCGGAAAGTACAGAACAGAAGTGTATAAGTAGAAACAGAATATTTTAATTATATGTTCCCAGATTTTCTCTGCCTTCTTTTTCTGTACATAACGTACAGAAAAAGATAGAAAAAAAATATTTTACTTTCTTTAATAAACATATGTATATATTTACCATAGTGAAAAATATCTGCCGCAGCCATATTCCGCTGAGCACAAGGTAAGGTAAGCGCGAGGAAAATTAAAAGGCCACGACTGGCCTCAAGCAAATTAATATAATAATAATAATCAAAATGAATATTCAAATTCAGATTTTTCATTTCTATTTAAATAGGTTATGTCAGTTGTTTTTGAAACTACTTCACAGAGGTTAATAATGAGCTGGACAACGTTCTTTAAAGCAAGAACTTCAAAGAAATGAATGCAGGTTATCCAAATTATGGAAGTACTTTTAATGAAATGAAATACGCGAAATTTATACTTTCTGGTGATATCTTAAAGACTTTAATATTATTAAAACAGCGTAATTAATTATTAATTTGTATGACATTGGAAAAGGTACAGGTTGTATGTTCGATCCTATTCGGGGAAATGAAATACTTACTATATTTTCATTTTGTCGTTCTGGAGACTAAGCAAAGCGTGGCATTAAATTCCGTCATTCAACAGATGTAATGCTTTTAATTCAGCGGAAAATGAGAAACGGAAATCTTAATGGGAACGGAGTGATTTAACTCAAGGTTCCTAAGTTCCCTCTACCAACCCTAAAAAAAATAAAAAAAACATAATTAATTTTAATGTCACCTGGCTTAGTGAAACATCAGGAGGTAATATGAACGTTCCGCTTAGACTCTCCGTTTCCATTAAGACACTTCTCCACTTCTCCACCCTCCGCTAAATTAGGTATTGTGTCTTTAGTGACGGAACTCAATGCTTCGCTTTGTCTTAGTACAAGAGAGAGAGACCACCACAAACAGTCTCGCTTACATTTGTTCCACTAATGTAACGATAAACTCTATATCTATATTTTATTGGTACATTGTATTACGTCAGAACAAGATTGTATTCAAATATTATTGTAATATGAAAACTTTCTTGAAAGTTAGAAATCGCAACTTATTTCATATTCATAAAATTAGTTTTAACTATTCTGTGTTATAATAAAGTTATTGTTAGTTCTTGTATTAGGAAGTATGATACATATATATTCTTTTCCCAAGTTCTCTCTGCTTACTTTGCCACGTGCTGGATACAGCGTGAAGCTGAAAATCACAAGCACAAGCATTTAAGCAGTATATTCGACGGGTGCTGGGTTATTATTTACCTATGTAAATATTTACATATGTAAATATTTACATTTGTAATATTTTTAATATAAATATATAATGTTTTCATTTCACTCACACTTTACTCTGTTAACTAGGGAAAGCATGGCGTTGAATTTCACCAATCAACACGCAATGCCTCAAATTCGGTTGAAAGTGGGAAATGAAACGGAGTGTTTTTATACTAGAATTCCAAATTCTCTCTGCATACTTTGGTTTGTGCTTGATTCTGAAAAATGTTATACAAATAAGCAAATTCGATCAAACCCATTATATTTTAACATTACAAGAAACTTAAAGTTTTATATAAAGTGATTTTTACAGTTCCGAATTGTCACTGGAAGTGGATTATTTTATTTACTTTTGGTTTTACTTTCTCTACTTTATTCATATTGATACTTTATATTGTATAAGAGGCCGTGATATTTTCATTATCATTTCCTTATTCTAGTAAATGGACCATGGTATTCATTTTCTCTACTCAAAACACAAATAATTAGGGAACCAAGTGTCGTAACTTAAGTCGGAAACCGAACGGAGTGTTGTAACACTAGGTAAACAGGTTCACTCTGCCTAAAATAGAACAATGGAAATAAATATAAATGAAAAAATGTATGTAATATAATAATATTATATAATGTTCCACATATTTTCAACGTTTCATAGTTTTAACAGCGTTGCAACAGCGTATATTAGGGAACGGAAGTGTCTTAATGGATGCGGATTGACTTAAAAAAAACAAAGCTACATTCAAAATTCACGCTATATTCCTCATCTACCCTAAGAATATAGTGTTAAAATACTCTGCTCAATTTAAGACATTTCAGTTCCTCAAGATAACAAGACGTAGCGCGATGTTGAGATTCGCCAGTCAACACATAATGGTCCCAGAAATCGATAGGAAGTGGGAAGTGTCATAAATCTAGATTCCCTCTGCCTACCGTGCCCCATGTACCCCAGTATTATAACGGCATTTTCTATGTAACTATACTAAGATTATATTCAATAGTCTATTAATGTTACGAAGAGTTCCATGAAATTTATGATATTTTTCCAATATGTATAAATATGTATATAGATAGAATTTTTTCTAAACTTTTCAAACATTATATCTGGTTTATTTAGTTACCAAGTTATTTGAAATCTAGTTAAAAGTTAACAACGAGAGTTTATTCGGTGTTTGGTTTCATGGAATATTTTTATGTTTGTTAGATAAATGTATTAAACAGGCATAGCTTTTAGTTTTCACGTTTATTTGTATTTTTTATTTTATTTGTATGTGTTTTATAATTTTATTTAGATACGTATATTGAAAAAATATTTACATAGTTGTGGATCTCTACTCCAGGAAATAAAATGTTTAATATTTTCATTTCTACGCCCTGGTAACAAGGCAGAGTACAGCGTTGAGTTCCAACTCTAAACACAACTTAAATTCGAAGAAAAGTGAAACAGTAGAGTGTTAATGGGAATGGAGTGTTTTAACACTAAGTTTCCTCTGTCGTATGTGGGATATTATTATCAATACATTGTCTACGAATGCGATTGGCGGAACTCAACGCCGAGCTTTATTTAAAAATAATAAGTGAAAAAGTGTTAGATGAAACAAAATTGGCCAAAAATTTCAATAAAAAGAAGAAAGAAAGATATTCCAACTTTACTAAAGCAAGCTGTAAATATTATAAATTCTTAAAGAACCAATTTGTCTTAGAGAGCCTTAAGGCAGTATTTTGCAGCTCTCGTTTCATTTAGTCCTCTCAATTTGACTCTTATAAAATCTACAGGTAAATTTATAACGCGTTTTAAAGGTGGTCTGATGGTGCCTCTTAAAAGGGTTCACGAAATATACTCTAGACTCAGGTGTTACTTTATACTTTTACATATCTTAGTTAATACTATTGCTATTCTACTATAGTTGTAGTCTTGCACCTCTTCTTGATTGTTGGTGTCTTCCTTGTAACCAAGAAACAATATTTCTGTACAGTTTTAATTAAAGAATGTTAATAAAAAATGTAATTAATAAGTTTTCTGGATTGAACTGGATTTATAAATAACATTTTTTCT
>DWMZ01002180.1:0-14578 GCA_018249855.1 Eueides tales michaeli | reverse complement strand
AAAATAATATAGAAAGGATACTTTGATCTAGATATAAGTGTAGTAGTAAATTTCGTTGAGAAAATATAGGCACTACAAAGGTGTTGATATGCCTAAAATATCTTTGGGTATTGTGTAGTATTTTCTTATTCTTTGTTTTTCTGAAGATTAGGCATAGGGAACCTAGTATCAGGATACTAAGTTCCCCTTATTTCGGTTTATTATATTAGAAATTATTTATTTTTTATATGATGAAATGAATAGTTGATATTGATGTTTCGATTAATAATAATGATTACATATGAAATATGCAAAATTTTAGGTACGCACATACTATTGCTTTAAAAGTGTGGATTAATATATATTAAAAAACTTAATTTTGGAGTATTAGCGTATTAAATTGTTTTTTTTTTATAATTATCGACAGCGCGTAGGGTTCCGCTACCGAGTTTCGTAAAAGAATATTTCCCTAGTCTATTTTTTCCTATAATATGCAAAATAAAGTGCCAACCTAAAAATAAATCAATTGAACAACTATATAATAAGACAACTTACATTAAATGCGATATTGGTGCAAGATTGGCCGTATGTACGAGGCCGAATGGCGTCAGGTTTTGGCCTCGAATAACATACTCGCAAGACGTACACGGTGCATATATTTATTTGAACTCGAATGTAAATATGTCACTCCTTTTTCATAAATATTTAAGGAGAGTAAAACAATTTTTATTTTTAATTTGAAAAAAGATTAAAAGAATAAACTACTTAAATAAAATTATACAGCCAATTTAATATATTAACTAAATAAAGAAATTAGAAAAAATTATAATTAATAAATATGACTTTATAGAATTATTACCAACTGGCAAAGGCCTGATATGGCGCAAGCGCGTGACTGTGAATGCGACAGGTTATCGGTTCGATCTCCACTCGAGGAAATTAAATATTTAATATGTATTTTCATTTTTTCTCTCTGATAACAAGGCAAATGCCATTAAAAAGAAATGCCTTAAATTTTACGGAACGGTGGGGAACGAAAAACGAAAACGAGTGTCTTAACATTACGTTCCCAAGTTCCCTCGGCTTTTTCTGTCAAAAAAAGCATCTATAACTTTCTAGAAAAATATAATAACATAAATGTGAATTGATAATAACAGTAAAGTAATAAGTAAGTATTTTTCTAGAATTTTACACATTTTAAATTATACTAACTTAGGTTTAACAGTTTCAATAAAATATTTTTTCCCGTTTGTTCATGGACACGAGGCTGGAACGAAGAGCGCCAAAGGCTAATAATTAGCTAGATAGATTTATAGTGACTCCGCAATATGCTGGTTAAATATAGAATAGTGAAGTAGCTTTAGCTTTGAAGAATATGAAATTTATTGCCAAAACGCTTCGTGATCATATACTAGGCTTAATTGAGTGGCTTTGTTTTATATATTATAGTGATGTCCCATAACTTTTAATATTATTAAAATTTTAATTATTGAAGTTTAATTGTCTATGATTTTAACAGTTTTATTTATTTTAAATTATTGAAACAAAAATTATTAAACAGCATCGTATTTTCAAGAGGTCGTGAATGCGTAGTGTGGCGTGATGGTGATGCGTTCAATTCTCTGGCAAAACTACGTGCAACGTTTAGTTCCGACTCTTAAAATACATTGTAATAAAAAGTTGATAATGGGAATAAAAAATCATATAAGTAATAGCATATATGTTACCTAAAAATATATTTGGTAAAAAAATACTAATTATTTTTATCACGCTGTATCACGCATATGGCAGGTTAGACAAAGGGGACTTGGAAATCTTCCTTTCCACACTTACCGCCGATTTTGGGGTATTGCGTGTTAAGTCGCGGAACTCAATGACGCAAGAAGAAAATTAAAAGTTGAAAATTTAAAGTATACATTTAAATATTTTATTTCCTGAACTGGGAATCGAAACCACCACCTGTACGCTACAATAGACCTGAAACTGAATTAACATTTCAATTCTACTGAATAATTCCATAATAAATACATATCGTTTTCAGGTGACGAAACTGGACGACTTAAGTCCGGTCATCTTTTTGAACAGAACGCGAGCGACTTTAAATTGCGCTGCGGGTTCTATGCAGGTGAGTTATAACGCTTGAACTATTTTGAGACTATTCTTATAAATTTTTAAATATTATTCTTTAGTATATATGTATATACTATATAAATACGTCAATTTCTTGACCGCTTAAAAATAGATGATTTCTTGATATATTGCCTTTTATTACAATTTTTTTAATAAATTTGTTTAAAAAACAAAATGTATTTTTTCCTATAATTAAAATATAAATATGGATATTAAATTATATATTTTAATGCTGTTTCTTTTCAGTTTTCTCGTATAAAATATAATATATTTTGTTAGAATTAAGCGTTATTATTCTTTTAGATTGAGCTGAAATTCAACGAAAAATTCTACGGTATCGCGTACGCAGATTTCGACCGCCACTCGGCGTGCCAAGTGGCTGGGAAAGGCGCTACTTCTTATAAACTAGAGTTGCCATTAAAAGGATGTGGCACAAAACAGGTGTTTTAATAATTATCTTTTATAAATATTCCATATTGTAAACTTAAAGTATATATATATTGTTCTATTTATGATCTATTTATATAAGTCTGAAGAACATTCTCGGAATTCGTTAATTAACATAACCGTATTTAGAATGATATACATATTTATTCTTAAGCTTCATGAGGTATCCTAAACATAGCAGAGGGAACCTGGGAACCTGGTTAGGACTCTCCATTCTTATTAAAGACACTTCCATTCCCAATATGCTGGTAGATTTTGAAGAATTTTGTTTCGTTACCAGAGCGAGGAAATAAAAATATTAAATATTTTATTTCCTTGAGCGAGGAACTCACAACCTTTCGGGTACAGTCGAACGCTTGTACGTCTGTACACATATGCCATTGTAGGCAGGGGGAACTTGGGAACCTAGTGTTAAGACACTCTGTTTCACTTTAGTTCCCCACTTTCTGCCGAATTTTAAGGCATTGCGTGTTGAGTGGTGGAACTCAACGCCGCGCTTTGCCTTATTACCAGAGAGAAGAAATGAAATATTAAATATTTTAATTGAAAATACTTATATATATATATATATATATATATATATATATATATATATATATATATATATATATATATATATATATATATATATATATATATATATATATATATTTCATTTTCTCGACTGGGGATCGAACCCAGAACCTGTCGGTTACAGCCACACGCTTGTGCCGCTGCGCTACGGCAGGCCTCAATAAAGAAAAAGAAAAGTTATAAAGCAAAATTGCTTCCATTCAGGAAAATATAGAGATTCATTTTTAATTTTTCAGGATCCATTACGTGTTTTCACCAACAACATAGTGGTGAGGTTCCACCCCGGCCTAGAGATGGATGGGGACGAAGTAATCACTATAGTCTGTAGATATCCCCCGCCCATTGTACCTGTTTACAATCCACTTATATTCACGTAAGTATTAAATAATTATGTTATTTATTGTGATCTACTTGATTTACGTTTAATCGTTTTTAACTTTCATTATTTTTTTTCCTAAGTGTGAAATAACACTTTAAAATTAAAGTAAAAATACACAATTTTTTACTATTTTTAAAGTGAAAGACATTTTGTACTTTAAATTCCACTTAATTTTTGAGATATTTGTAATGACGTTAGGATGGGAACGTGATAATAATTTATGAATGTTTATAAGTTTTTTTTTTATATAATTAAGTACTAATTGTTCTAGGATTTGTTTATTTTATTTGGTTTCAAGACAAGTAATTTAAAATTAATGGAGATTTCAAATTAAATTTCAAGTTTATATTAAAGTAGGTACGTATAAATGTTTGCGAAAACCAGTTCAGAATTTTCTAAAATTATCATAACAAGTAATTTTATTTCAATGTTACATAATGAAGTAGTATTTCTTTTTAATGTTACGAAAATAAATTTAGCTGATATAAAAAAGGGTGATATTTTAAATTATGATGTTGAAACGAAGTGTTTATTAATGAAATTTCGGCGTTTTGTATGTTAGGTAGAGGGGCAGAACGTTTTGTTTTTGTTTTTCGCATTTTGTCGATGTTTAATGTCCACATTGAGAAATATACTTACAAAAATAAACTATTTTTTAAAAACACAATTCAATTTTGAAAGCTTTCTGCATAGTCAAATACTAATAAAATTACAAAACAATTATATTAAAAAATTACAAAACAATTATAAATAACAATTAATTGAGTAAATTTAATTTAACGTAAATATTTTCATACAAAAATACATAATACTTAACACAAGGTAATACCGATGCGATCTGCGAATACTTATCTGATAGACCGTCATTTCTTATGTTACTGTAGATTATATTGTTTTCAACATCCTTCCTTTTGTGCGTTGAAATGTTAAATTGCGAAGCTTATTTCTAGAAATATCTATAAATGTACAAGTTTTTTTATGAGTTTCGCACTGTATCCTTTAGGCAGGGTAGGCAGAGAGATCTTGTGAACTTAGTGTTAAGACACTCCGTTCCGTTTTCCACTTTCCGCTGATTTTATATATTGCGTCTTTACCTTGATTACAAGATTTCATTTCCTCTAATGGGAGTTGAACCCACATCCTATCGCTTTTACACGCTTGTGCCCTTACGCCACTGATAAGCCAGTGAGGTGTGGTCATCGAAATTAAAATAAGAATGCGTCATTACAATTTTTGTATAATATTATATTTATATATACAATATACGTACATATTATGTAATATTGTGACAATTGAAGGCGCTACCAACAGTTTTTCATATATAATTTCCCAACAGGCCAGACGCACCAGGCCCGCTCCCAGCCAAGGCCCCGCTGGCCGGTACCCACATCCTCATGATAATTTGTGCCATACTCTTCCTTACTCTACTACTTCTTGGCCTCGGGGTCTCGTACTTGTGTCTGAGGAGACGAGCTCTACCGCCTCCGAGAAGACTAATTGACGATTCATCAGCCTCTATTATTAGTAGAGAGAGTATACAGGGTGAGTTGTTGTTGTTGATGTGTAATGTATTCATTTATATAAGTTATTATTTAAGTATTTGTTATAAATTCAAATATTTTTATTCAAAATAAGAAGTTACAAGCTTTGTTGTTTGAATGTCAAAAAATTTACCACCAGTTCACTAAAGTTACTGCCTCAGACCTGAGAAGAACCGGCGAAAGAAACTCAACGGGACATGTCTCTTTTTTTTTTTATAAAAAACGTTAGCTTAAAACAATTTGCTATTTCTGTTCAATAATGATGACGATAAAAATAGCTCATTTGAGGATTGTGAACGTGACTGGTTGTGGGTTTGATTCCCACTTAAGGAAGTGAAATATTTAATATTTTCCAATTAAATATTCAATGTTTGGTGGAAATTGGGGAAGGGAACGGAGTGTCTTAACACTAGGTTCCCAAGTCACTTCGGCCATATCCATTAGTAAGTTTAGCAGCTTAACAGATTAACTAAACAATTATACAACAGATGCAGGTTCATTATAATTTGACAATTACATTTAAATAGAAAAATGTAAACATATACAAGGTCTGTTTAAAAAAATATATCTATATATATTTTCTGCCGCATTCTACTTATTTTCTTCCTAATATCCATACCGCGCCAACGTTTTTCGTTTTCTAATTAATTTCTCGCATACTAAATCCTATATGTAGAAATGATACCAATAAAGACAGAAAAAAAGTTAAAACAGTTTATTGAACAGAGGTCTAAAGCAATAGATTGACAAGAAGTGAAAGGCGGGAAAAAATGTAATGCGACGCCACAAGCGGGCCACAGATAATATAGACATTATTTACAGTCTATGGGCGTTGTTTACACTATTCCTCCAACACTATAAATCACAAACACACAATAAAAAACACACCCCCAATCCACAGAAGTGAAGATCCCGCGCGCCCACCCCGCGTACCCGGCGGCGGCGGAGAGCGCGTCCGTGTCCGACACGCTGCCCTCCGACTACCCGTCCGAGACGCCCAGCGAGGCCGACCACGCGCACACCAACCACGGGTACGTCGCGGACGAGTACCACAGCGAGGGTGAGTGCGGCGTTCAGTTGCGTTGCTTGTGGATGGACGATATGGTGTAATAAATTCTATTATATGTAAATATAGGAGGTTGCGGAAACATCGTACATATTTTATTGTTTAGTATGCCTTTTTACTATTTTTAAAGTGTTATTCCACACTTAGGAAAGAAAAATACTAAATTTAAAAACGTATAAAAATTTGGACGAAGCAGAATTTGAACCTGCGCCTCTTGAAAACCGTTCAAGCGCTCTGACCACTAAGTCATCCGTCCTCTGGCTTAGAATTTTGTAAAAGATTTTTCCAGTAGAATTTAAATCTTCTATTATCGCGTTCACTTCAGCCAGATTGATCTATGCTTAGAGGGCTGTTGTGGCGCAGCGGCACAAGCGTGTGGCTGTAAATGTGACAGGTTGATGGTTCGATTCCCACTCGAAGAAAAAAAGAAAATAATATATTTAATATTTTCAATTTAAATATTTAATGTTTCATTTCATCGCTCTGGTAACAAGACAAAGCGCGGCGTTGGCTTTCACCACTCAACACGCAATGTCTCAATTTCAGCGAAAAATTAGGTGTGGAACGGAGTGTCTTAACAAAAGGTTACTAACTTTATAACGTAGGTACTCATTGCTTAATATTTGATACTACTACAAGACAGCTAATCTGTCATCATTTTTAAAAATAATATTTTTATTATCAACCATTATTCATTAATTACAAAATAAAAATAAACTAAAAACTCGCATTAAAATAAAATTAGTTTATACTATAAATATATTATATTGTCTAATTAATTAATTAGTTCTAATGTAAATGCGTTGAGTTTTACAACTCTATACTATCTAAAATTCTAGCAGAGAAACAGAACAGAGTGTCTCGACACTATATTTTTCACCGCTATTTTAAAAAAAAATAACATAAATAACGCTTATAATTTAACGCTAACAATTCAACTAACAGGCTACGGTGAATCCCATGAAGCTCATTCTCGTCTCCACACGCACGCAGCAGGTCCCGCGTTCGATGTCCGTGTGAGGGTACAGCGCCCCCCCGCGCCGCCTTCGCCGGTATCTACCATCACTACCACCGAAGTCGATGGTGGGAGTGTGAGGTGAGATTTACAGATTATTTAAATTAATTAGAGGCGCGTCGTAGCACAGCGGCACCAGGGTGCGACTATGACCGACAGGTTGTGGGTTCGATCCCCACTCGAGGAAATTAAATCTATTTTCAATTCAAATATTTTGTGTTTTCATGTCTTTGCTCTGGTATCAAGGTAAAACGCGGCGTTGACTTCCGCCACTCTATATTGAAATTCGGCGGAAAGTGGGGAACGGAAGTGGAACGTGTCTTAACACTAGGTTCCCGGGTTCCCTCTGCCTACCCACGCCATGTGCAGGATACAGTGTGAAGCTGAGAGATTTGGAAAATATATTTTTTTGGATATGCTCAAGCATTGTGGTCTGTTAACCGTTGATGCTAAAAGAGGGGTGTTGTAAGTTTTACTTGTCTGTTTGTCTGTGTGTCTATATATGGTCACTGTAACTCCTGAATTAATGAAAAGATTTCGAAAGATCGAAAATCGAAAGCTTCATTTTGTCTATTTGAAGTAGCGGTTTTTAAATGATGTCATGTCATGTGACTTTTTAAATTACAATAAAAACAACAATTTCCTAACTTATATAATAAATAACAAATAGCTCATCAATAATATGAATCTGAGGACAGTCGTGGCGCAGGGGCACAATCGTGCGCCTGTAGATGCAACAGGTTGTGGGTTCGATCCCCGCACGATGAATTAAAATGTTTATTATTTTTAATTTTATGATCTGGTGACAAGGTAAATCGCGGCGTTGAGTTACGCCACTCAACACGCAATGTTTCAAATTCGACGGAGTGTCTTAACACTAGATTCTAAAGTTTGCCACGCGCAGAATACAGCGTAATTAAGCAGAAAATAAAAAAAAAATATTGATAACACTAACCCAACCAGGCAACAAGTACTAGAGGAGCATGAACGCCAGGAGTCGCTCCGCACGGTGTCGCCGGCGGCGCTGCCCCTCCCCGCGCGCGCCGCGCACGCCTCCCCCCCCGAGCGCCCGCCGCGCCCTCCCGTGCTGTACAGCGAAGTTAGTCGCGATAGACAGGTGTGTTGCATTGATTTTCAATTTTTGTGTTTAATAAAGCAAAATGTATCATATTTTAATTTTGGCGTGTTTAAAAAAATAGACAAATTTATTAGGAGTGGCCTTAAAAAATATAATAAATTCATAGTATTGTTAGCTTAGCGTGTAAAAACTTCTTAGTTTATGTTTTGTCGTTGGTTATATACAAAATTGTATGAAAAATATAAAATTGATCTTTATTTTATTTTATATAGTAAGTAAATGTAATTTCTTGAAAATGTAAAAATCCTGTGATATACGTTTCATAAATGATTTTGGTCCCTCCTAATAATTTTGTCATATATAATATAGCAAATCGTAAATTTAAAACATAATAATTATCACCACCAAAAATGATTTCTCGATTAAACATTCTGTGCCATTCTGTGCAATATTATTAACTATTTTCTGTTTTTATTTGTGCCTGTTATCGTAACCGTCACAAATGTCACTTTGGTCATAATTTTTTTATACACACCACAGTCAACATTTGCTCACATTAGTGATTAATAACAATCTTAACATTTTTCTTAAGATTTTTTGCCAAATTTTAAATAATGAGTTTTTGTCAATCTGTCTTTTCCAACACAACTAAGAAATAACTGGGCAGATTTTGTTTAAAGGCACAATGAAGAATATATCTTAATTTATAATTTAAAAAATACACAATTTCATTATTAATAATATTCCTAAATCATCAAAACGTACATAATTGTATCTACTTAATCATTTACATCACTTGCACTATCATGAATTGTTAAATAAAAATATTTTATTTAGATAAATTACACAATAGGCGAGAGGTCATCTCTTCCTATTTGTTAATTAAATACATTATTAAAACCGACTGAACTGATTTTGATAATGATGCTTTTGCCAGATCGATTTCTTTACTATTTATTTGGAACCATCACAAACGATCTTTTTATTTGAATTATACGCAATCATAATTGTTCCAATTAATTCACGGTTTAAATTGTTTTGAGGACGTTCACTGACTGAACACTTCTTACTCGCACTAGTAACAATGACAGCTATTAAAACTGTTCAATAAACAAAACAATAAATATTGTAGTTTAAAATACAATACGCGAGTCTATAAAAAATGCAATACAATAGAATAGAGTAAAATGTGCTCGCTCCTTATTTATTAACTGACAATTTTAAAATCAGCCGAACCGTTTTTGATGCCATATCAATTTATAGAATATTTATAAAAGATTTACGATGGCACTATCACAAATATTCAACAGAATTATAATAGTTTGATTAATTCATAGCACTACGAATGGGCGAGAGACATTTCTTTTCTATTTGTCTTTTTTTAGGACAATAATAAAATCTGCTGAACTCATTTTGATAAAAATTGTCCCATCAGATCGATTTCTAAATAATTAGTACTGCATAAAGAGCAGATTTTGATGCAAATTCTCTTGTGAGATCAATTTCTAGATTACTCATGAAAATATTTATACATTTTTCTAGAATAAACATATTCAACACAATCATAATCGTTTGACAATTAATAGCACTATGTATGAGCGAGACACATTTTTTTTCTATTTGTCTTTTTTATGACAACATTAAAATCTGCTTAACTGATTTTGATAGAAATGTCCTGTCAGATCAATTCGTACAAAATTGCTACTGCATAAAGGGTAGGTAAAACGAGCTCGTTCCTTATATATATTAACTGAGCCTTATATACTAAGTGATTCCAATTTTCTTGCTATATAAGTTTCTAGATTATTTTTTTTTTTACGATTGCACGATCACATATGTTTTTTTCTGGAGGAAACATATTTAACACAATCATAATCGTGAATTAATTAATAGCACTATGAGTGAGCGAGACACCTTTTTTTCTTTTTGTTTTTTTTAGGACAATATTAAAATCTGCTGAACTCATAAAGAGCAAGATTTTGATGCAAATTCTCTTGTCAGATCAATTTCTTTACTTATGAAAATATTTATGATTGCACTATTACAAATGGTCTTTTTCTGGATAAAACTTGTTTAACATAATATGATTATGTTAAACAAGTTTTATCCAGAAAAAGACCATTTATCCAGAAAAAGACCATTTGTAATAGTGCAATCATAAATATTTTCATAACAATTATTAAAGAATAATTGTTTAAATAAGCTCTAATAGTGAGCGAGACATCTTCCATTTTGTTTTGTTAGGACAATATTAAAATCTGGTGAACTGATTTTGGTAAAAACTATTCAACCAGATCGTTTTCTAATATAATTTATTAGGGTTTTTCACTTATGCACTATTCTTGTTTTATTTGTCCATATTTAACACAATCATAATCGGTCCATTAATCCACGGTGATAGGAGTGGGCGAGACGGCCTCGCTCCATCGCGTCACTGAACACGGAGATGACGGACACTCACTCGGTGACTGAGGTCACTGACCGCTCGCACGCAAGAATGTTCCATATTAAGGTATACATTGGGTCCGGTTTGGTTTGGTGGTGATGGGTTGGATATAAATATAATTTATTTGGTATTGGAACTTTATTTATTTATTTATTTTATTTTATTTTAAGTTTTTAATAAAATATAAACGTTATATAATTTAGATAAAAAGGACTGAAAAATTACTTTTAATACGCTTATACTGCATTTTGTAGATATAACTGAGATATTATAGTGGAGTTAAAGAGAACTATTAACTTTATTTGGGGTCACTGATATAAAGAATATGTTATTTAACATAATATTATATACATTTAAAAGCCTTCATGGCTAAGCGGTATCAGATTATAAGCACGACAGTTTCGAATTTGGTTCCCACTCGCGAAAATGGATAAATTTTATTGCCTCGCTTTTTTAACAAGACACGACTCAGCGTTGCGATCCATCGCTAATCACGCAGCATCTCGGAAAAAGGCGTCTTTGGAAAGTGAGAAACGGAGTGATTTAACACTAGATGTCTCTCCTTACCCCTGGAATGTAAAATATATTAAAAAAATGCGGACGTAAGATGTATTTGCCATGCTAGCTTGCTATTATTAAATTGCTATTTTTTAAAGTTATTTTTACTAAATCTCAACGAATTATATACAATTAAATTTGTCGCTTGTTGCTGTATAGGTATAATTAGGCTTAAGCTTGGTATTACATGTTATATTTTTTTTGGATTACGTATCCCGCACAACTTGCGAATCTGGTGTTAAGACACTCTGTTTCGGTCCCCACTTTCTGTCAAATTTAGGGGACTATGTGTGGAGTGGCGCAACTTAACGCCGAGTTTTGCCTTTTTACCAGAAAAAATGAGAAAGAAAAAGAAATGAGCGTAAAAATTAAATATTTCATTTCCTCGAGTGGGGAACGAACCCACACCCTTGTGCATTTGAGAGGATACTTAAAGGCCTGTCGTGACGCAGGCGCACAAGCGTACGACTGTAAGCGTGACAGGTTGTGGGCTATATTGAATACTTTCATTTCTTCTTTTTGATAACAAGGTAAAGCCCGGCTTTCAGTTCCACCTCATATACACAATGCCTTTAAATCGACCAAAAGTGTCGAATGGAAATATTTTAATATGAACGGAGTGTCTTAACACTAGGTTCCCAAGTTCTCTCTGCCTATCCTACCGTGTGCAGGATATAGAAAAAAAGAATTTATAAAAATAATAATCTTACATAGAAACCACCTCCCCCACCTCCGGTGATGACCGAGCGTCTGCAGACCGAGGAGCAAGAGATGCTGATGGAGAGTTTAGAACCTATACCTGAAACGCCTATAATGCCGGCCAGGTACGTCTAATATTTTTTGTTTTTTTTTTTTGTTTTATTTTTAGCCTCACGCAGTACCCCGCACGAGGCAGAGTAGACAGAGGGAACCCGGGAACCTAGTGTAAAGACAATCCATTCCACTTCCGTTCCCCACTTTCCGCCGAATTTGAGGCATTGCGTGTTGAGTGGCGGAACTCAACGCCGCGCTTTGCCTTATTACCAGAGCGAAGAAATGAAACATTATATGTTTAAATTGAAAATATTAAATATTTCATTTCCTTGACTGGGAATCGAACCCAGAACCTGTCGGTTACAACCATACATATACGTAATATATACGTAACAATTCTTTTTATAGAACCCAAAACCCCACTAACATTTAAATTTAATCCCACAGACAAAAAAAATATTAAATTATTGACACATTACAGAAAACCGGAAATAACTTCACACGTGGTGGACGACGTGTTCCTCCGAACCATCACCGAGAAGAAGACCATAGAGGACATAGAGCGTCACAAGCGTCTCATCACTGAATACCGACAGGTGACACTAATCTATAATTATATATAAATGTGTGTGTGTGTCTGTCTGTATATGGTAAAAATATATTATAGGGGATGTTTATTAATGTAATAGGGTCTAAAATAATGTTTTTTTTTTAAATTTCTTGTTTATTTGTCTGTGTATATGTACGCGCTAAACTCAGAAGCGGATAATTTAATAGAATTTTCATTTTCATATTTTACTTTTTTTAACGTTTGTTGACAAAATTATTACAAAAAGCTATAGTTTTAGTTGGACATTGACATAAAATTGTTATTAGAAAAAGAAAGTACCTAAAATTAGTAAATAAAATAATGACATTAAATTATGGTCAACATACATTATTATTAATATTGATAATACTAATTGTAGAAACAATTAAATGTTAAAAATACTTGTAACTAAAAAGATTATTAAATGAAATAAACCTAGACCTACTCTCAACCACGAACTACTGCAAATTGTTCGAAGTGTCGGGTTTCCGAAAATATATAGAGAACAATATACGCGATTAATCTGTTTTATTTTTCATTTAAATTGAGGCTAATTGAATTGCAGGTACCGCAACCACCACAATTCGATGTGACCATCCGCAACCACACGCTGCCTGAGGCTCAGTGGGAGAACTTCTCGGACATAAGCAGCGCGTCCGGAATGACGCTCACACCCAAAATGGAGAGAGTGCCACTGTCGTTGCCACCACAGAAATTTATTGGTAGGGGTTTATTTATTTATTAATAATATTTATTTAGAAAACGTAAAACGTGTTAATTTTTCTTCAAACGTAGCGTATTTTTGTATTTCTTTTTAATTAGTATTTATTTGGTAGAGTTTTGGGATGGCTTGCTTGGTTTTGATAATTTTGGCGATATTTTTGGAAATAATTGCTTAATGTTACCATGGCGCATAAAAATAAAAAAAAAACGATCGTTATTTCCATTTTTGTTATTTCTTCGTTCACAATTTTCAGAGCTAAGAACTACCGCGAGCAATAGGGATTTTGAATAAATAAAAAATCGATTCATTAATTTATATTCATTCAAAACATCATATTTTTTTTTATTTATTCACAGGAACTACGGTATTACAGACAGACAGAACTTAAAAACTCCTCCTTTTGTAATTAAAAATATTATAGCCTAGATAGTTAATAGTTTGGTCATATATTAGAGTATATAAATTTGAAATATTTTCTTGGTTTGACAAAAGATAATATAAGAAGCCCTACCGCGGTGCTGTGGCATAAATGTGCCATTGTATAGCTTCCGATTGTAGATTCGATCCGACTCAAGGGATGAAATATGTAATATTTTCATTTCATAGCTCTGCTATCAATGATGGCGCGGCGTTGAGTTTCGCCACTCAACGTGCCTCAATATCGGAGAAAAGTGAGGAACGGGTTAAAGCGTTTTAACACTAGGTTCCCTAATTCCTGCCTGCCCTACCATATATATATATACATATATATATATATATATATATATATATATATATATATATATATATATATATATATATATATATATATATGTATATATATATATATATATATATATCATTTTAAAAAAATATGTCGTCATGCTCATTCCAGACAAAGGTGGTCCAGACCTATTCTCCCCCGAGCTAATAAAGCAGACTGGCTCGGTGCACCCCCACCCCCTCCCCCCCTCCCCCGACCTGCCCCTCCTGCCCGAGCTGCCCCCCGCCCGCAACCCGCTGTACCGCGACGACGACGAGGACGTGCCGGAACCGAACCCCGTACCGCCAGTGCCGCCCAACTGGAGCGTGCTCACTAGGGTATTGAAGACAGAGGCGCAAGATGAGGTATTATCATATAAATATTGTTTCATATATTTTAGGTAGTATAAAAGGTAGAATGCGTATTGCATTCATATATATATATATGTATATATATATATATATATATATATATATATATATATATATATATATATATATATATATATATATATATATATATATATATATATATATATATATATATATATATATATAT
>DWMZ01002179.1:0-14581 GCA_018249855.1 Eueides tales michaeli | reverse complement strand
CTATTTTACTAGCGTTAATTATATATATGATGCAATCGTGAATTTAGGTACGTTGTATGACAAAGCTGGACAAATTGGTTGCAGGCTTAAATCTTTGAGGAAATGTTTATATATTTTAATATTGAGACTCATAAACGACTACAAAACAAAAATATTTTTTTGTTTTAGTCCAACTGAGAACAAAAGAATATGAAAATAAATTGTAAATGCTAAATAATAGTGGAGCTGATAAGATGATACTTTACTTAGTGAAGGGAATTATTCTTTCAATTTCTTGGTCTGGTAGACGTATCCACCCGCATAGGCTCGTATTTGATGTGGAGAACGAATGTTCCTCTTCCAGGCCGTAGCAGAGCAGACCGATAGTTCATTAAAAACACTTCCGTTCTCCACTTTCTGTCGAATTGAGGCTTTGCGTTTTGAGTGGCTATAGTCATTATCTCGTTACAAGAGACTTCATATCCTCAAGTTGTAATCGAACCCACAACGTCACGTTTACAGTCACACGCTTGTGCCACTGCGCCACGATGGGCCTCGACCTCTCACTCATATTCTATCTTCGAGTGTAGTGTGAGTCACGTCAGAATATAAAGTATAGATTGAATAGTGATGAGACTAAAAGCTTGTAATAGGATTCCGTGTTAACGCTTATTATGTGAATTTGTGATTGACCTACTTCGTAGTGACTATACGAGCTTTTTTAATTTTCAAGTAGAAGTTTATTTTGAGTTTTCAAGTATTTTTTAACTAATCAATGTATTCCGCACATAATAGAGTAAGCAGAAGGAACTAAGGAACCTATTGATAAGTTTCCATTAAGAAGAACGGGAGTGCCGTTCTTCTCTTTCCGATGAATTCTTATTGGTGAGTGCCGGAACTTATCGCCGTGCTTTGGCTTTACTCTTTAAATGGTACTCATATATCAAATCATATAGATATCAAATCATTCTTAAAAACATCAGTATTTTCAATAAATTAAAAAAATAAAATAATAATGATAGAAATATTTTTAATTTTGTTATTTTCCACCTAAAATAAAAGCATTTTTTACAAAGTGTAAAATTTGAATGAAGCGGGATTTAGAAATCGCCCAAGTGATTTTATAGGTAGCGGAATTTTGTATAAATCCCTACAGAGATGCAAACAACGAGAACAAATTCTAACAAGCGTATAAGAATGTACGTACGACGTATCTTAATAAAATATTAAAAGCGTATGTATTAGTGGTCGAAGAGCCAAGACGGTTTCAAAGAGTACTTTAAATTTTTTATACGCTACCGAGAAAAGGTGAACAATTTGTTCAATTTCCTTTATATTTTTCGCTTAAAGCCCTACCAGTCTATCAGTCCGTCATAGTATGGTTTGTAATATATCTCGCACATAGTATGGTAGGCAGGACGAACCTTGGAACGTAGTGTAAGGACTAACATACTTCGTACCCCAATTGCCGTCGCCTTTTCAAGTCATTGCGTGTTGAGTAGCCAAATTCAACGCCACGCTGTACCTCGTTACCGGAACGAAGAAAATCTCGAGTGGGAATCGAACCCACAACCTGACGGGTGTTTATTATTTATTGTATGACACACACGTACCTACTGTCTTACGAAGCTGTCAAGACAAAAAGCTCAGTTATCTTATTTTCAATCCGTTAAGTTTTAAATTAATTTGCTATACTGTTTTCATAATATAATGCTTTTATATTGTTACTAAAGTAATAAAATATACTTACTAAATATATAGTATATTTTATTAATTTATTATGAATAAGAAATATAGAACAAATAACAATAGAGTAGGCAGCAGGTATCTAACGCTTATGACGCAACGAAACGCTGCGCTTTGTATTGTTACGGGAGTAAGAAAAGAAAAAATAAATTTCCCGGAGTGGAAATCAAAACCACCGCGGAAACGTTTTTTGTTATGTAGGTATAACCTTCTTCTTATATATTTCCATGGTCGATGGGGTTAGAGGGTTTAGAAAGCACATTTTAAAAATAGCAATATTTATTATAATAAATAATAAAAACCAGCTAGCTGTCGCGTCACATTGGCTTTACATGCTCAACGCAACGCCATGCTTGTCCTTGTTAGTAGAACAAGTACTAAAAATATGAAATATTTCATTTCTACGAGTGGGAATCGAACCCTCGACCTGTCGCGTTTACAGTTACAAGATTGTGTCCCTGCCCCACCACAAGTAATACAACATTCAAATAAATAATTTTAGTCACACAATTCATCGTGTTTCACATTTCACCATAATTGTGTTCCTTCAACACCCCAGTTCTCATAAATACCTGCTAAATATAGCTTTAGGATATTTTGATATCGTTATAGCACAAAGAGAGTGCTTAGATAATTACATCCTTACTCGTTTCAAACAGCATATAATTAACGTAGAGGCGTCGTGTGACTGAAACTTAACACTAGTAGGTGCGATCTCCACTTGAAGAAGTGAATTGCTTAATATTTTCATTATTGTGCTCTGGTAACAACTAGGGAACTTAGTGTTAAGACGCTTCAAACTCAATGTCGTGCTTTAAAAATAAGTTTCTTCAATGTATATAATAACGTTCATTTATTTTTGTTCTTTATAGTCAGATTTTAATATTTCTATATAATTTCTGTTCATCAGTACTACATGAGTAAGCAGGAAAAAATTCATACATTATTTTTCATACTGAAATATGAAAAATTAAAGTAAAGTGATAAAAATACATAAAAAAGTTGTGTAGAGCTACAGTCGTATTTTGTATCTTGCGTCAGCATATCGTGTCGAATATCGCGAGAAAGTTTACGATAAGCTCAGTAAAAGTTTATAATATTTCTTAATATATGGGAAAAATATTATATACATATAAAAATATATAATCATAATGTGATTTTTTGAAGTGAAGTGCTTTTCTTTGGACCTTTAAAAGAAATTTGTGTTTATAATTAACCGATGCAAGACTATTATTAATATAAATATTAGGGATATTTTTAAATATTAGGAATGTTAAAAATAATATAATATATTAATTAATTATATATTATAAACAATATTTATATTATAAATATTATATTATTAAAAATAAAAAGTATCATAAATAATAATTTGATTATTGAACCTAGTGAGTGAGAAAACTTTGAATCTAGTGTTGAGCACTAGGTTCAAAGTTTTCTCTGCCAGTGTCATGTGTGAGAATACAATGTTTTGCTAAAAAACTGACGTACTTTACAAATCAATAATTTCACGCTAAATCCCTAGTAGGGTAGCCATAGATAAACGTCTCGGCATACCTCTTCCGCCTCGCCCACTGTCGTTGACCTCTTTAAACATCGGGGCGTCCTCGAGCTGACCCTCCTGCAGCATCGTAAATACTGTGTTTTCTAAGGTCAACTGAAGTCTACCCTTCCCTCTCTCTTACCACTTAGTTTTCCCTTCGCTCACAAATTATAAGAAGAACGTGCCCAAACCACCAGAGCACGTTCTTCTTATAATTTTTGGGATTATTTACATTTATCAATAAAATTTATAAATGTTGGCATCGTTCTTACTGTATCTTCCATACAATGGCTGAATTACGACCACTCGGTCTTGAAATCAACGACGACGACGACATATTATTGATAGTTTGATTTGGTATTCAAACTTAACTGATTGAAGACCAAAAATTTTAAGTGTATAATAAAACCCGCTTCACTAAACTGGTGATAAATTATTTGTCGTTTTAAAAACGAAACAACTTTGCTTTATTGATGCGTTTTAAAATATTACATAGTATATAGTCTATTGTGAATTTAAATTCAATATTGAGAGGTTCTGTTTCTCAGAAATATATCATTACCCCGAGTTGTAATCGAACCAGTGTAATCTAGTGAAGAGGCAAAGCGAAGCGATTCATTCCACCACACAACATGCCTCAAGTATTCAGCGGAAAGTGGGGGGTGGAAGAGCGTTAGTTGCACGGAATGTCTTGTGAACGTTTGTTGCACACTAGGTTCCCAAGTTTCTGCTTAACCTACATGCAGAATACAGTATGAAGCTAATAAAAAGTAATGTTATAACAAAACTGAAATTTGACACAGTTTTAATATTAATTGTAGTTTATACTCTGTTTTTACCGATAATTTTAGATTCTAACAAGCACTTTGTCGCTAAACACAGGCTAGGCTAACTTCAACTTAGTAGACTATTAGAAAATGTACAGTCGAATTACCTCTTCGATGTGATTTTTTTACAATTTGCGGGTTAGATTTTAAATCGATACTTTTGATTTATTTTTTGTTACTTTATAAAAAGATGCGTAGGCAAAGGAAACGTGAGAACCAAGAGCTAAGACTCTCCGTCCTCATTGAGACATTTAAATCTTCCGTTCCCTTTCGTTCCGTTCACTTTCTTCCGAATTCTTTGTGTTCTTAGTGGCGGAATTTGCGTGTTTACTTTCTTTTAACTTGCGTGGCGTTTTTTAAGTTTTTACCAAGAAAACAAGATATCTTAATACGATCGACTTCACAACCTGCCGCGCTTAGAGTCGCATGCTTGTGTCCTTGCACCGTGAGAGGTTTCTTTAATATATCTATACGTAAATGTATGTTATAGAAACATGCTTTGCACTTTTTCTCATCCAAATCGGCTTAGCGTGGAAAACAATGTAATATTATTATTAGTATAGGTTCAAACTTGACGAGGGTTAAGCTTACTCTCTCCCAACAAATAATATTGTATAGTATAAAAATATAACAATGCTATAAAATACGGCTCTGTAGTCGCGTCTGGATGTGAGCATAATGGCTATAGGTTTAATTTCCACTCAATTTGATGAGAAAATAGCGTATTGAATGATGGAACTCAACGTTGCGATTGTTCCTGTTACCCGAACGAAATTAAATATGTAACTCCTCGACTAGAACCTGTACGTATAATTGTTAGAATTCAAAGTTGCGCCTTTACAGCCTGTGTTATACTAAAGTCAATTATAACTTAAATATCTGTGTTGTGTGACCGTAAGGGCAACGTCGGTGGGATCAATTCCACTTAAGAGAAGGAAATATTTTATGTTTTCACGTCTTCGCTATAGTAACGAGGCAAAGCACGACGTTGAGTAGAGCCACTCAACTTGGTGCCTCAAAAATTCATGTAAAAATGAGAAACGGAACTGTCTTAAAGAGCATCCTAATACTAGGTTCCTAAGTTACCTCTGTTCACTCCGCCATAAGCATAAGATACACTGTGAATCTCACTTGTTATAGCACAAATACTATTTGGTAGTACTTGATGTATCTGTATTTCTTGTGCTATATAAATATAGTTACTGAAGTGGAGAAATAACAATATTCTGAATTCACTTCCCCGCATTGGCTTCGAACCTATAAGCATCGCGTTTATAATTAGTAGATAGAAGTTTTAATTTGTCATATGTATAGTCAAATAAAAGCATCATTGAGTTGTGTATGACGAATGACATGTTTTAAATATATAAGTAAGCGCTTAAGTCAATCAATAATCAGTCAACTAGCCTCACGCTGTACCCCATAAAAAGCAGAGGGAACTTGGGAACCTAGTGTTAAATCACTTCGTTTCTATTAAGACAATTCCGTTCCGCACTTTCCGCCGAGTTCTTCCTTTAGACTTCCACGTTTTTTTCCAATTTAAAGCATTAGTTTCTGAAATTAGCGTTCAATCAATTTAATTCTTTAGCTTTATAATACTTGGAAAAAAATATAGATAGATATAGATGAAAATGGAAAACCTTATTAGATCGTCGACTGTACCCTTAATTAATTCTGACTCAATGTATAATACTACCAACCTAAAAATGTAGTACACGACGCTATTAAGCAGTACTTAGAACCTTAGTTTTATGGCGGTACGGTCGTTAATTTTACTACCTTTTTAAATTCTTCGACCTATCCCACTTTATGTTCTTTCTATGTGTGTTATTTGCTTAAGGAATATTAACAATTAATATTTCAGCCTTTTACTAAGTAGTTGTGAATAAAAATATACCGAATGCGAGTCAAGATCACCCACCGAGGCTTTCGTACCATTATAAAGATTATATTTATTTAATTAATTTTATTAAGGAAACAAACATAACATATTACACACATCGCAATAATATAAAATAGAAAAAAATCCAATCAAGTTTCCACTCTAAGAATTAAAGAAAATCATAAAGAGCAAATAGATACGAGTCAGATAAAGCTGACAATTACAAATAATTAAAAATTAATAGTTTTAAAACATAATAAAATATGATAATAAAACAAACATAAATGCGTTATTCAAATTTCTCACTTTTTTTAAACAATATCGTAGCTGGCTGCAAAAATATCAATTTAAGAAAACAGTTCATTACAACTAGTGCAGGCTGGATTGATAAAAGTTCCTCTATACAGATTGTATTTAGGAAGTACAAATTATGAAAATTGACTTACTTAATTATAATACGTATAAGAGACTTTCTAAATAATAATTCCTTTTCCTTAGAAAATAAATCACACTTACGGAAAGAGTAACTCTAAATCTCTTTTGACCTTGTGTGAAGACAGCTATGAGGCATTATATAAATATATGTTTATTGCTTATTGCTGTATCCCGCAAACATATAACAAGCAGAGAGTATATAGTACTAAGAAGCTGCGTTCTTATCTTTCCGCCTAATCTTTGAAATATTACGTGTCTTGTAGCGGCACTCAACGCTACGCTATTTTTTTTGTCAGACTGAGGAGATGTATATGAATTGCATAATATTTTGTTGTTAGTAACGCGTTGTAAAGGCCGCAGATTCAAATCACGCTATGTTCATTTTGTTTTATTTCTATATAATAATTCTATGGAAAGGAAATTCGTACAAAATTTTGCTATGAAATGCTGTTGCAGCAGGTGGTATAAGACATGTTTATTAAACACTGTCTCTTGCAAGTCACATTTACGGGTTTAAGTCTAATATATTTACGTGAATGTATGTTAATGAAAAGCACAACTGAAAGAAATTATTTGGATATAAAATAAAATAAGCAAATAAATGCCATCGTGTTGTAGTGGGCTGTCCCGTTCTTTAATGATTGAGTTGTGAGTTCGAATCCAAGGAGGGGGATCTTTATATTTTATATGATTATTTTTCCCCGTTTACTTAACACTTAACACTAAGTTGCCTTTTCCTATCCAAATAATGGAGTGACTATTCCATTTTTTTCGCAACATAACCAATTACGTAACTTAACGCTGTGTTTCTTTTATGTTATCAAATTATTAAAATATTTTATCAACACGGCTTAAATAAATTATATAATGAGATATAATTAATATGAAAATCTATAAATATAAATTGCTTTGATCGCTCACAGAATCGGACACATCGACAACAGAGTCCATTTTCATAGACTTTTTTGTGAACATATGCTATGGTTCTCGAAGATTTAGATGTAGCAATAATAAGGTAGCTATTCCACTCCCTATAAACTAAATATAATTTAAAACGCAAGAGAAACCATCCGGGGCTGCCATTAAATGAACTAGTTTAATTATTTTGTTCCTTTTTGCACATGGCAGGGTAGACAAAAGGAACTTGGAAACCTAGTGTTGGGACACTCCATTCCATTCTCGATTTACCGTCGAATTCTGAGCGAAGAAGTTAGGATGTTAAATATTTAATTTCTTGAAGTGGGTATCGAACCCACCAGCTGTAGCATTTACTTTCTGTCGTACGTTTGTGCCCCTGCGCCACGATACGATATTTTATTGCCATGCTTTTTTATGTTCATACTGAAATGTTATAATCATATTGATGTCAGTGGTCATATTAATGACACATGGATTTTTTATAAATATATCTAATACAGTCACATGCCGTTTAAGTTACGTGAAGTATTTTTTTTTTTTAATTATCTCTTTGTTTTTCTCTAAAGTAAGAACATTTTGGTGCCAAGTCTTTGTTATAATCGATAAATTTACTAATACCTATCTAATTAGCTCTTTTTATGTCTAAATTTACACATTTTTGTGCAACATCGATAGAATTTATAACAAGTTTCTAAGATGCCCTTCCATTCAGGGGCGTAGAGTGTCTTGAATACTGATTCAACTCGAGATAAAAAGTGGAAAATGGATGTCTTCCAGGTTTCTAAAGCGGCTTAATATTCTAAAGTTATAATATTAGCATGAATCTGCATACCTATCTTTGTAACCATGTATATATATAGGTATAGGTACATGGTGCCTAACTGGTAAATTTGCTTAACCAATTTTCATGCTTATGCCAGAGAGTGTAATAATATTTGGCTTTGCCCTTTTTATTAAGTTCACGTTGAATTTCGCACGGTATGCAGAGGAAATCTGTGAACCAAGTGTTAAGACACTCCGTTCTCTATTATGACATTTCCGTATCCCCTTTCCGTTGAATTCTTGAGACAACATCATTAGTGTTGAGTGGCTTTACTCTACCCAGCTCTGTACCTCATTACCAAAGCGAAAAAAATCAATATTAAATATTTCAACTCTCTAACTAGCAATCGACATTTTTAAAAACTTCAATAATATTAAAAATTGTTAATATAAGGAACTAAAGCTCCTTGTATTTGAATATACAACCTTCCTAAATATAATTTAAATGAGTCTCAATTAACTCATTTAGCAAAGCGAATGTTCTAGAAGATATAGCCTCTTGTGATATAATAATTCTACAAATTTCACTACAAATGTTAAATTAAATTATACGTTAACATTTCCTTGTGTAATTAGGGGAGAATAGGCTCAAATTTTGATGTTATTTATTTCATCTACTATACATTGGATTTTTGATCATTTTGAATTTAGAACGAGTAAGATTTTTTATTTTCTGACGTTTTCTTTATAATTTTATCATTTATATTTTTTTAAAGAACACTCAGTGCAGTAAAACTGTTTGACTATATATGATTTTTGTAATAAAAAACGCTTTGTTTTCTCTGTTCCAGTTTAAGAATTGCACAAAGGCCGGGTAAATGCGGGTGGAACTGGCGCACCGAAGGTTCCGTACAAATTTTAGAATTGTATGTCAAGGAGAAGTACAAAAGATGTAAATTGATAAGCTTCAGCTCGATTTTTAAGCAATTATTTGTAAGAAATAAAGTGCATTAATAGCTTGTTATAGTTATTAATACCATTATTAGTACTGCAGGGCAATCGTACCCAGAATTTATAAGTGTAGACCTACAATTAAGAAATAAGTACGGGAAGTACTCTATAGACTTAGATTACGCGATAATTATAGTTGACGCGATGAATAAAGTTGATTGTTTTTCCTTCTGTATTCGTATGGAATGAACTTCGCTTGAAAGTTTGTATTTGGGAAAACTATAAGCTCATATCTTTTCATTGTGGAACTTTATTTATTTTTGTATTTCAAGGGGCCGTAGACCCGAATATTTGATATTTATTTCAGCTTTCAATCTTTATACAATTTCAAGATAATTGGTTGTAACATTCGCACAATAAAGTGATCCTGTAAGGGTTTTGGTTTTACCTTTTGATGATTAAAGTCTACCAATATAGGTAAAAACTTATTGTTAAAATTTAACAATTAAGATGTGTACTATAAAAACAGAAGGCTTTTCGCTTTAATATATTACTGATATATGGATATATTAATATACGAGTTTATAGCTGTGTAGTAGCAGGCAGAAGACTGAGTCCCTTTCCCGTAACTATTATTTTTGAGAAAGAAAGAGTTACTTCACAATTTCCTTTGATTTTTACCAACAAATAGTAGAAACGACCAGACGAAATAGTTTTTAGTAAATTCACTTTGTTCTATGGTACGGAGCGAAGTAATAATTACAAAATACGAAACACTTTGTTGGTGAAAATGTAGACCTTTTTCAATTAAAAGGAATCCTTGCCACGTAAGTATTACCGGCTCATTTCTATTTCGCAGTAGAAACTAGCGTTTCTTCCATGATTTCTATTCAAATTACGAGGTCAGTCGTGGCAAAGAGGCACAAGTTTGTGTAAATAGTGTTTCTTTAAATAAAAAGGCCTAAAACATAAATAACTAATATACTTCTAAATAATCAATACCAGTGAGCCCCTTGACTAAATTAAAATCACCTTTAAATATATTCTTTGAATAATTCGATTACTTTTGTATATTTCAATATACAAGTAAGTGCAATCAGTATGGAACTTCTATAAAATACGTGTTAGGGCTATTGTGAAACAGATTATTATGGCTCTTCAAGTCATCAAGATGTAAATGGAGTCCCTTATGCCACTTTATTGGTTTTACTGTTTGAATATTTATTATATGTCTTAGTTCGGACTTGGACTATGCAGTGAATTAGAACAAATAACGCTAACATTTTTTCTTTCTTATTACCGCTTTATATCGTATACAAATTAGGACAATTCAGTTTCATAAGTGATGCACTTTAACGCAGACCTTTCATTTAAAATATTCTGTTTTTCACTTTATCTTCAATTTTCTAGACATTGCGTGTTTATTGACCGATCTTAACGCTACTCTTCTCTCTTTGGATTTTATCATCAGATGGAGGAGTTGAAAATAATTCATCGCCCAGAGTGAGATTCGAATTCATAACCGCCACACTTACAAACATCGTGTCACTTACCGTTAATATTACAACAACTATTTTCATATAAAAGATCCTTAAAATTAAATTATCTTTAGCCGCAATGTTATTTAAGGATTAAACTAAAGCATGACGATCATTCGAAGAGAAAGGATTTACGAATACATAGTGTATTACTGAGTGGAACATTTACTAAATTGTGCATGAAATGATTATTTAATATTCTGTAAATTCTATTTTCTTGAACAAAATTCATATTCTTGAGTGTTAATTTACGGCATGGCATGTAGTAAGGTAATTTAGTACTAACATTATTTTTTAATTTTAACGCATTGTTTTGTAAATTTCGTATTTGTCTCCTTTTTTTAGCTTCATGTCTTTACCGCACGTAGCAAGGTAGGCAGATGAGACTCGGGAACCTATTGTTAAGACACTCCGTTCCCATTTTACGTAGCGAAGATATGAAAATGTGAAATATTTAATTCCTGGTGAGGAGGTTGAACTCATAACCTGTCGCGTTTAGAGTCAGAAGCTTGATGCCCTCCGCCACAAGGGCTTAAATTTGTAAATGAATCAATTAAATTCGTTACTTAATTAATGCTAAGATATAAACCAACAACAAAATATACAAGTAATATATTTACTATAATCGTATATATCAGTTTAGATAGCAGACCCAGCTGTTTATCTATTTACGTCCTCAAACTTTGATTGTTTATTTATAAATCTTCTATTATAAATCTCATCGATGACGTTGAAGCGCATTAGAAAGTGTGTCATTGTATACGCGATGGTTGCGAGTTCGATTTACGATAGGTACAATATTTACGAGACCTGTCGTAGCGCAGTACCACAAGCGTGCGACTGTAAATGAAACAGGTAATGGATTCGATGTCCACTTGAGTAAATAAAATATTTAATATATTTATTTTTTCTCGCTCTAATAATGAGGTAAAACGCGGCGCTGAAGCTAGCTTATTACAGATTATTATATTATTTTCTAAAAAAAATTGTTTACCATAAATTCAAGACGTCGTGGATCAGCGGCACAATGTCTGACATTAAAAGCAATGAACTCGTGAGAATGGTTGTATTTACATGAAATTCTATTCTCTTCAGATAAAGGGTGGTGTTGAGTTTCGCCATTTAACACGCAATGGTTCAAAAATTGTACAGAATATCTATCCTACCTATGGTACTCTGTGTAAAATAGTGTGAGACTATTTATTATAATTTAATACATTGTGGTATGCGGAATTCAGAGTGAAGCTGCAAAGAAAGTACTATATAAGGAATTTGGTGATTTAGTCTAATTCAGTCTTCGACAATTATTGTTTCTTTTTCCTCAATTATCTCTTGTTCAAAAGAGGCCTGTCTTTTGAAAACATGTTGTGTCTCCGAGGCTCCTTCAAGAATGTAAAAATATCTTACCATATCTCACATACCTATACTCGTATAGTACATATGTATGCAGTCCTTCCGTACTTCTATCTCATACATTATCCGACACTAATAAAATGACCATGGGATACTAGAAAAATACAAATATATATATATATATATATATATATATATATATATATATATATATATATATATATATATATATATATATATATATATATATATATCTTACATTTTGAGTAACTACACGTATAATGTAAGAACTATACAAAATATCCTGCAGGGTCAAGTATGGAAGTGCTGGGCTGCTGAATGACGTTAGCATTACTATTGCTATTTTGTAGGTATGTGGGGATTGAAAAAGACAAAACCTCTTTTCCAATACCAACTCTCACTGTATTCTTAATTAATTATTTTATGAGGCTTTATTACGCAAAACTTTTGAAGTATCTGAAAGATTACTCTTCATATTTCTAGTAACGAAAGATTTTACAACTTTGTTTGTTAGAGTTTTGACAGAATTCATGTTTTAATATACATAAATATAATGTAGAGTGTACAAGTATATGTAACTTCTCACTTGTTGAGAAAACAATATAATTAATTTATGCTTTGTAATAAAACTGTAGTTATAAAGTAAATAAAAATATGACAAAAGTTAGTCCTATAATGTTTTAAAATATTATTTACATCATTAACATCATAAAGTGTGTTAAAAACATGCAAATACATTTTATTGTGTAAGAAAATTTTACGTAAGTATAGTATAAGTAAAGTGGTAAGTTTTAACTGATACTCTCAGACATTTATTTTTATTTCTTTTTATGAAAAAGACTTAATAGTAAGTGATCTCCGCTACTCACGACATATAAGATAGGTAAGATTTCTTGGTAATAAAAACAAACATACTCCCTACGAACTGACGTGACAGTTACAAGTGATAATGCTATATAAAAGTTGTATACAATTTTTAACGTGAGTTCATGTAAGTGTAATTATGTCAAGATGCCAGCCTAATATACACTAGTATGTTTGTACATATATGTAATTTTTGTAACAGTGTATCTAGTCAAGGCTTTTCTCAAGATGAGAAATTTATTTTCTGAAAATAGCATATTAATTAAGCTCAAGTTTTGGTTATCAATGTATAGATATTTTCTTTAAAGTGATAATGTGTTTAGAAAATAGAAGTTATTAAGATAAAACATTTCTTTTTTTTAAGACATTTCACATAGAGTGTTTTATGCGGGCGAAGCCGCGAGCTGTTCACTACTTTCAAATAACTATATCTTATCAACTAAACTAAGACTAAATTGTGTAATTTTTATTAATATACTCGTAAGTATATAAAAGAAAAGGTGAAGGATGACTAATACGTGAGAAGGGTCTTGTAAACAGTATGTGTTCTCAGTCACCTCAGAAGCCAAGATTGTAGACACTAAAAAAATAATCCTTCAAGCAAAAATTTAAAATATACAGAAAATAATGTAAACTAAACTTAAATAAAGAAAAAAAGGCATGTCTGCTTAGGTGTGCCTTTTTTATACATTGCATGTATAAATGGTAATACGCAGCATAGTCAGCAATACGTTTGGGACAAAATTTAATACATTACCCATTTAGTGTCAAACAATAGAATTCGTTTGATTAATGATCCTATGCATAAAGTATTTTTAGTTCAATTGATATTTTTTTAACAAAAAAAAAATATTGATATAAAATAATAGCATATTGCGCTATTATTTATAATATTTTATCTATGTTATAATAAAAAATATTTTAATCAATTTAAGAAAGCCACACTGAAATTTGACATGTATGTATAAGGGACATAAGAGTAACACATCTCTTCCTTTTGCGTCGAGAATAAAACAATTAGATGTATTTAATTTATCAATACCTACATAAAACAATTGTATAAAGTTTAATGTATTAGGTTGGTTGAACTGCTATTGAAATATTCAGTTTGTGTTGTATAGTGTAGTTGTTGGATAGTTTGAACGACGACGGAACGAGGCAAAGCGCCGCGTTGAGTTCCGCAACTCTACACGCAATATTTACGTGATTTGCTAGGATATTGTACATTTTCTCTTATTATTAAAGATTAAATTAAATTATAAAAGTTATTTTTGCAGACATAAATGAGGGGATTACCCGCAACTGTCTAGTCTAGTCTAGTAGGCGAAGCCGAAAATTGGTAAAACAAATGAAATCCACTTAAAAAAATCCTGAAATTTGTCAGTTTAGATACTCAATTATAAGTATCTGAGGCCTGTCGCAGCGGTATAAGCGTTGCATGTAACCGACAGGTTCTGGATTCGATCCCCAGTCGAGGAAATTAAATATTTAATATTTTCAATTTAAATATTTAATGTTTCCATTTCTTCGCTCTGGTATTAAGGCAAAGCGCGGCGTTGAGTTCCGCCACTCAATACGCAATGCCTCAAAAATCGGCGGAAAGTGGGGAACGGAGTGTCTTGACACTAGGTTCCTGGGTAAGTATCTTACTTATACTTTTTATATGTATGTATGCTTGAATGGTTCAAGTATTATACTTTGATATTAAAATAAGAAAATAATAATAGTAATGATTGAATTCCAAAAATAAAAAACAAAACAA